>NIVC01002943.1:63401-129344 GCA_002269645.1 Macrostomum lignano
ATCTTCATGCTGAAGTCATTAAAAACTTTTTTGTAGTCCATCTGACAATTGTAATGAATCAATGCTTTACTAAGTAATATGTTACTAAATCATGTACTTTCATGTTTGAAAAGGCCATGCCCGAATTCAGCAATTGAATCTACCTTTACAGTTTACCTGCATTATTTGATTCATTTACTTGTTCACTGTGTCCACTTTTCAGCACAATAGCTTTCCGTTGTAATCCAGTCAATTTGTCTGCTACCAATTCATCTGCAGTCAGCTTGTCAGCAAAATATCTGAATGAGAATTTCGTCTGCTATGCTGGCCTTCTCATTGTACTATGAGTGAAGAGTCTACTACAGTACTACAACTGTAGCTACTACAGTCAAGCCAGTCAGGCATGATCGAGACAATGTTACAGGGTGGGTTTCAGGGCTTTGACACGAATGTATAGGTCGCATCATCGGCAGTGTCAAGGGTGTCAGCTGCATCAGCCGGCAGGCAGTCAATAAAATGCGAGTGCGTGCCTTTCCTCTCCAGTATTACAGTGCCTACAGCATAGCAGCATCAGCACCAGCTGCGGGCAATACGAATTGGCTTGGTTGACATGGCCTGGCAGCTGGAGACTGGAGTCGCCAACTGCACAACAGTTTGCTAAGACGGACACCAGTTCGGCGATAAAGTGTCGCATTGGTGACTCGCTCGTAGCTAATCTAACAATCTTGGGGGCAGTACACTACACAGCGTGATTACATTGTATATGTACATGTACATTATGAGAGTATGACACTCGATTCGTCTGCTCCCATTTTCATTCCCAGTCAGTTTGTCTGCCAGAAGCTGAATTGACTGAGAACCCTTTTAGTCAGCTCTGCTTTTACTCAGCTGCTCCATTTTAGTGCTTTAATACTGTATTAATTAGCTTGGCAGAATGTATCAGTCTGTCTGTATACACTGAACCAGACGTACTTTATAACTTTATAACCTGTGGCTGTGGCAGGCAGTAACGAAAGTGAAGGAAAAAAATGCAGAACCTGTTGAGGTCGAAGGTGCGCAAGAAAGCTGCTGGCAAGCAGAGTCCCTGGGCTATCTACATGGACCAGACATTTGTCTTTCCTGCAGTGGTCCCAGCTGCAACTGCGCCAGAGTCGACTTCCAGCACGCCAGTTTGCCAACATTTCTCTACTGCTGCTGTTGCCTCGTCCCCTTCAGAGAAGAGGGGCGCCGATGCAGGATGCAGGCCTTCAAGAAGCTTTGAAGCGCAATCTTCGGGCCCAGCTGGAATGATCAAAGGAGACTGTGTAGAAAGCTGCACCATGAGCTTGTCAGGCGCTCATAGCAGCTACTGTATACATGTAGGTGCAACGTGTCTGGCATCTGCAATATCTGCAAGTAAAGGATGGATTAGTGAGAAATGCATAAAAGATAAAGTATATCCTAAGTCCTGCTATCATTTTAAAAAAAATTGCATATATGACTTCTTTTCGAATGTACAACCCCTCAATGTACATTTTTCCTATCTCTGTAGTGTATTTTGCATTTACACCTGTGCCAATTATGCTTAATAACTTTGGTGCGGCAAAAGTTATCAGGATGTGCCTTTAGGACAAAGAGTTTGGCCTGTTCTGCTATCATTTTATCGAAGAAACTAACTGGCCATTCTTTCGAGCTTCAAAAATTTCCCGATTTTCATGTCCCTTATGGGGATTTGCATGTATTTTGGCGATTTCCATTAAGCATACTGCGGCAAGAGTTATACTCATCCTGTCTAGCTTAAAAGTTTTATTTTGTCACTAGAAGTAAGTAGCAAAAAGAATTAGGGTGGCCGCTCTTTCCATTCAAAAGTTATGACCATTTTAAATTTTACATGTACATGTACATGTACATGTACATATTTTTGAACAAAAAAAGTTTGCTTAAAATGACCTGCAGGAAGTTACCTACACCCAATGTGCAAGCATTCTTACCAGTTATGCACTCATTTACTAAAAAACGAATCCTCCCGACCCCACATTTTCAAGCAAATTCGGCACAGTTTTGAAAATGTATGAAAATGTACACGATCTTTGACAGTCTGTATCTTTGTAATCGTATGTCCTAAACATGTTAACTATATGTCGTTTAAAAGATCTGTTTGCCTTCTTTTCAATGAATATAAGAACATTGTCATATCTTAAATATTTAAAAAGTTATAGCCATTTAAAGAAGACCACTTTTTTACTGTTTTTCGGTTTTGCACACGCTAAAAATAGGCTCACTGGACACCCTACTAAATATAAGCCTTATCTTACTTAACCCTATATTTAAAATAGGGCTATAATTTTCCCTATATAGGTTTAATAGTGAGTGACATTATAATTAGCCAAATTATAGAATATAGATAAGATATATTTCACAAAATATAGACTTTTACAATTTTAATAACATTAAACATTGGCTTTGTGAATGCTATATAAATGATTAGACCCTATGGGTAGGCCTATACTAAAAAGAAATCTTAGTTCTCACTGCAAAAATACAATAAAAAGCCTTTTTTATTGAGTTTTTATTTTTAGGTATCTAAGTTTTCATTTTTAGTATATCTGATGTATTTATATTTCGAAGATCTCAGAGATTTAGTATATTGTGATTAAGTCACTAGATTTAAGAATATTTTATTACCTGTATCTCCAATAATAATGTACTTAAACAAGTAAGCGTAAGACATTATTACTTTAGAATATAAAATTGAGATGCGATTTGTTAATTGAAAACACAATCGATTAACACAAACTAACACAAGGCAAACTTAGTATAGTAACTTATACTTTTAATTGCGGGGAATAAACGTCAGGTGATAAACACACATATTTAATTTTTTTCTTTCTTGGTACTTAGACGTATAAATTAAAAAAACACTGTAATTAGTTAAAAATCGGTTTTCTAAATATTTTTATGACGTTGGCAACAAACGTTTCAAATTAAAGTCAATCTTTGTTTTAACTGATGAGCTTTTTGCGGAGTGCTTATAGAATTAAGTATATACTCCTGTAGCCATGCAGTTTTCTGATATCATGCCATTCTCGAATTAATCAGCAATGATATCAACATTACGATATTATACTATTTAAGCACCATTTTACGAAAATTAAAGGCTTTTTACGTTAAATGCATTAATATTTTATGCATGACATTTTAATCAGTCATCCGTAATTTCCATGTGGATGTACGTAAATTGTATGTATACTATTGTATATATCGTATGCATGCTTCCTACATATAGAGTATCTGAGACTAATTTAATTACATACAGTATTGTATGGATCGTCTAAGTACATAGTAATACACAGAACATGTGGAACCAGAATAATTGATTTGTGGCAAAAATTAGGCGAAATATGTTTTTTTATATACAAGTGCATCTATACAGTTGTATTGGATAATGCACAAATGCTTTTGGTATACATTATGCGCACATTATATATCGCCATGTACATACCATATCTGCTTGTTAAATATTGTTTGGTGCTTTAGTACTGCCTAATTCGTGGTCTTTTTATTGTTGCGCATGCGTGTATTATTGATACACAGTAAATTTACATGCAAAGTATTGATTGATTTATGTATTTACAGTATTTTCAATACGAAAAAGATGTATACGAATGAATTAAGTTATATACTTTCATGTAATGGGTGGTATATCAGAAGAATCATTATTTCATTAAAAAGCTGTAAACTTAATGATATAACTCATTAACCAGCATTGCGTTTGCATTGTGCCGCGCCATTATTGCACTTCAACAAGGAAATGCAGCAAGATACAGTATATGTGAGGGCAAACAATTAAAAAGCCTATTAAATTCGGTCATGCCAGCCCAGACGAACTTTTCTAGAAATCACACCACTCAGAATAAAGCCGGCGTTAATTGAGCTGCAGGTGGTGGATCGTTAGCGGGGCCCGAGGAAGAGTCGTATAAGTCTCAGCGAAACACCGTCAAAGGCGGAGGCTCGGGACCGGCTGATAAGCCAAGCCGACGGGACAGCCCTGTGATCTCTCAGGTGTTGTAAATGACCATAAAATTATTTTTAATGAGCAACAGAATTATTAAACTCGCAGGCAGAGCAGACCTGCGCAGTTTTATGATCGCCAATTCAACCTTGAGCTGTCGGTATTTAATAAAAGCATTCACTTCTTTCCCGAAGGGCCAGAAAAATGCAGATAAAATTATACTTCAATTGCCATAAAACATAAACAATCAGGGCAGACGGAAACAACAACCCTGTGCACCTTCGGAGTTCATAAAAGCTGAAACGATAAGTGGAGATTAGCAGTTTTTATTGATATTTGGAAGCACCTACGCCGATGCAGTGCGTATGCACCAATGCTCAGCCCCCTGACACTCGATTCGGACCCGGCCCTGACACTCGATTAGGAGCCCTGACACTCGATTCGGACCCGGCCCTGACACTCGATTAGGAGCCCTGACACTCGATTCGGACCCGGCCCTGACACTCGATTAGGAGCCCTGACACTCGATTCGGACCCCTGACACTCGATTAGGACACTCCTGACACTCGATTAGGACACTCCTGACACTCGATTCGGAGACCTGACACTCGATTCAGACACTCTTGACACTCGATTCGAATCCCTGACACTCGATTTGGAGCCATGAGACTCGATTTGGAGCCCTGACACTCGATTCGGAGCCCTGACACTCGATTTGGACCATTGACACTCGATTAGGACACTCTTGACACTCGATTCTGACCCCTGACACTCGATTCGGAGCCCTGACACTCGATTCGGACCCCTGACACTCGATTAGGACACTCCTGACACTCGATTAGGACACTCCTGACACTCGATTAGGACACTCCTGACACTCGATTCGGAGACCTGACACTCAATTCAGACACTCTTGACACTCGATTCGGACCCCTGACACTCGATTCGGACACTCCTGACACTCGATTTTGAGCCCTGACACTCGATTCGGAGCCTTGACACTCGATTCGGAGCCCTGACACTCGATTTGGACCATTGACACTCGATTAGGACACTCCTGACACTCGATTAGGACACTCCTGACACTCGATTCGGAGACCTGACACTCGATTCAGACACTCTTGACACTCGATTCGGATCCCTGACACTCGATTTGGAGCCCTGAGACTCGATTTGGAGCCCTGACACTCGATTCGGAGCCCTGACACTCGATTTGGACCATTGACACTCGATTAGGACACTCTTGACACTCGATTCGGACCCCTGACACTCGATTCGGAGCCCTGACACTCGATTCGGACCCCTGACACTCGATTAGGACACTCCTGACACTCGATTAGGACACTCCTGACACTCGATTAGGACACTCCTGACACTCGATTAGGACACTCCTGACACTCGATTCGGAGACCTGACACTCAATTCAGACACTCTTGACACTCGATTCGGACCATTGACACTCGATTCGGATCCCTGACACTCGATTTGGAGCCCTGAGACTCGATTTGGAGCCCTGACACTCGATTCGGACCCCTGACACTCGATTCGGAGCCCTGACACTCGATTCGGACCCCTGACACTCGATTAGGACACTCCTGACACTCGATTCGGAGCCCTGACACTCGATTCGGAGCCCTGACACTCGATTCGGAGCCCTGACACTCGATTCGGACCCCTGACACTCGATTCGGACCATTGACACTCGATTTGGACCCCTGACACTCGATTTGGACCATTGACATTCGATTAGGACAGTCCTGACACTCGATTCGGACCCCTGACACTCGATTCGGACACTCCTGACACTCGATTTTGAGCCCTGACACTCGATTCGGAGCCTTGACACTCGATTCGGAGCCCTGACACTCGATTTGGACCATTGACACTCGATTAGGACACTCCTGACACTCGATTAGGACACTCCTGACACTCGATTCGGAGACCTGACACTCGATTCAGACACTCTTGACACTCGATTCGGATCCCTGACACTCGATTTGGAGCCCTGAGACTCGATTTGGAGCCCTGACACTCGATTCGGAGCCCTGACACTCGATTTGGACCATTGACACTCGATTAGGACACTCTTGACACTCGATTCGGACCCCTGACACTCGATTTGGAGCCCTGAGACTCGATTTGGAGCCCTGACACTCGATTCGGACCCCTGACACTCGATTCGGAGCCCTGACACTCGATTCGGACCCCTGACACTCGATTAGGACACTCCTGACACTCGATTCGGAGCCCTGACACTCGATTCGGACACTCTTGACACTCGATTCGGACCATTGACACTCGATTTGGACCCCTGACACTCGATTCGGACCCCTGGCACTCGATTCGGACACTCCTGACACTCGATTTTGAGCCCTGACACTCGATTCGGACACTCTTGACACTCGATTCGGACCATTGACACTCGATTTGGACCCCTGACACTCGATTCGGACCCCTGACACTCGATTCGGACACTCCTGACGCTCGATTTTGAGCCCTGACACTCGATTCGGAGCCTTGACACTCGATTCGGACCCCTGACACTCGATTCGGACCCCTGACACTCGATTCGGACCCCTGACACTCGATTCGGACACTCCTGACACTCGATTTTGAGCCCTGACACTCGATTCGGACACTCTTAACACTCGATTCGGACCCCTGACACTCGATTCGGACCCCTGACACTCGATTCGGACCCCTGACACTCGATTTGGAGCCCTGACACTCGATTTGGACCATTGACACTCGATTAGGACACTCTTGACACTCGATTCGGACCCCTGACACTCGATTCGGACCCCTGACACTCGATACGGAGCCCTGACACTCGATACGGAGCCCTGACACTCGATACTAGATTCGGAGACCCGAAACTCGATTAAGAGCCCTGACACCCTCCGCTTTATTTGACTCCCCGACACCCAATTTGACTCCCTTGACACCTAGTTTAACTCCCTAACCTGAAACTCCTCCCTCTAAAGCATTAATAGCTACCCTCCAAATACCCTAACTAGAACCCCGTACAGAATCATCTCAGCAGTTGCCAGCAGGATTGCTCAATTGGAGAAAGCGATATTCGAGGATACACCCTCAAGTGTTGAGAGTTCAGCTGCACCTCAGGCTCAGCCTCAGGTTGCACTGACCAGCTCAGGCAGCCGCGGGGCGGTCACATTCCAGCGTATCTTATCAACCTTCAAGCGAAACCAGCAAGGCTCGGAGGTGCAGACAGGGGAAACGTATAAACTTGATCTACAGATAAGTTTAGACTATCGAAAAAACACTGCACCTACTACACTATAAAATGGCTGACTGCCTATTGAGTTTTCGCTAGCAGACAAACGTAGTTTCTTAGCATAATTGATTTCTGTTTGAATTTTTACGCTGCAATCAGGCTATCCGATTTTCGAGTTGTAACCAATGGCAACCAGCTGTTTCTTCGGTTCTTGCAACTGTTGGCAGTGCCGCCGGTGCTATGGCAGCAATGGGGTTGTCGGCAACACGGGCGGCTGGGCTCCCAGCGGCTGCCAGACGGCGCCTCCGCCGATGTCCCTGTGGCCGCCGCCGCCGCCACCCCAGCCGCCCGCGCTGGCGCCGCCGAATCCTCAGCCCCGAAGGCGAAAGAGAAACCACGTGCCCCGGCCGATGAACCCTTTCATGGTGTGGGCCAAGGTTGAGCGCAAGCGGATGTCCAGGGCGCACCCGGATGTGCACAATGTGCAGTTGAGCCGGCTGCTCGGTGAGCTTACAATTACATCCACCCGTGTGAAGAGGGCCAGTCCCGAAGCCTCCGAGAGTGTACATGCCTGATGATGATGATGAGAAAGTCTGGGTCGCTGTACACCCCGTGTGAGCGTGTGCCTGCGCACGTATCCGTGTGTGCGCTCTGAAGTCAGCGAAATGAGCATGACTGCTTGAGTTCCACTTTCAAGTAAACTAGCTAACTAACTGGACTCTGTCCGTCTTCAGGTGACAGATGGAGGTCGATGCCCTACCAGGAGAAGCTGCCCTACATCCTGGAGGCCGACCGGCTCAAGCAGCAGCACCTGCTGGACCATCCGGGCTACAAGTACCAGCCGAGGCGGAGGCGGAAGCAGCAGCAGCAGCAGCAGCAGCAGCAGAGCCAGGAGCTCATGAGCTGCCTCCATCCAGATCCTCGATGCAGCTGCCCCAGTTGCTGCTTATCACATCCAAACTCGGACAATCCAGCGGAGAACAAACACCAGCTCCACCACCAGCTGCAGCACCAGCTTCAATACCAGTCTCAGTCCCAGCTGATGGCCATCAGTGACAGCGCCAGCACGAGCCGCAGCATCAGCAGCGTCAGCAGCGTCAGCAGCAGCAGCAGCGAATTCGACTGCTTCGATGCGCAGTCATTCGCTGAATTTCTGGGAGGCCTGGACGTTACGCAGCTCTTATAGAGTCGGATCTTTGAGCTTTTTGTTGAGAACTGATAAGAGAAAAGCTGACAGCCTCTTGCCAATTAACGCAGAGAAAATTGGAAAGTTTAAAGTTTGTAAAAGTTGGTCAGGTACAAGTGAGTTTAGCGAAGTGTCAATGAGTTGCATGTTGCATGCACTGAATCCAGTCTCCGATGAAGCCTAGAAAGTGTCCGGCAGTCAGGCTCCGTTTTCGCATAGCAACAGTCAGCTAATTTTATCAGTGGACTGCACTCAGCTACCCTAATCCTGTAGATCAGGTGACCCTGTTTACCCGTTAATAAGAAAGATTTTAAATGTACGTCTTCCTTGTTTTGAAATTTTTGAGCACCCCAAGCAGCTGTCAATCTGTTGAAACCTCTTATTAAAAGGACGTCATGAACTTTTTGTACAATTGATTCTTCATCAAGTTTCACTTCCGATTCGACAAATAAAATAAACTGATGGTAAAAACGCGAGTTTTGCAAGCGCGCCAAGTTAATTCCCTGCAATTAGCAGGGCTCATCCATCATTTAATTGCACAGGCATCAGGAAGGCCCAATTGCAATAAGAATTTGTGGCTTCACTAAATAAGAAAGCTTTGAGATCGGCCTGAGAACAGTGCCAAGACCAGCTCAACCCTCGATCCCCCAGGCCAATGCAAAGCTGCATGGTTTCTGTTATGCAAACAAAGGAGCCTCTCCGAAGCCCGCGAGCGGTGCCGCCCCACGAGCGGTCTCTGCTGCTAGACTGCTGCAATCTGGCTGAGGGCGGGGGTGGCGATCGGCCTTCCCAAGGTGCGAATTGCCTCTGGAGCATATCAGTCTATCAGCGAGGGGTCGCCTCCACCCCCTTTCCACTCGGACAGGTGCTCGGGTCAATTACCGATAGTAAATAAAACTATTTTAACGCGGTGTAAAAACATGCAGGTGCCCAGCCCGAGCCGAGAACTCTCAACATGAATCAAAAAAATCTCAAGGGGTCAATATGGGCCTAGCAAAATATTAAACTGTTATAAAATCCTCTGACTGACAGGTGCTGATAAAATCTGGAGCTCCAAAGTTAATTAAATTGATATTTAATGCGTGGCAGAGTTGCCAAAACCAGATTTGCTCACGTGGCTGACCACTTAGTTGACCTTTTATGTACCCCTGAATGCACTGCAGTCAGAATGGAAATTGCCCGTGCATTACAATATTTAGAACCAGAATGGGATACTCAAGAATGCTCAGAGCTGACATTTTCACTCATGCTCAAAGCTGACATTGTCCTACATGCTCAAAGCTGACATTGTCATACATTCTCAGAGCTGACATTGTCCTACATGCTCAAAGCTGACATTGTCCTACATGCTCAAAGCTGACATTGTCCTACATGCTCAAAGCTGACATTGTCCTACATGCTCAAAGCTGACATTGTCATACATTCTCAGAGCTGACATTGTCATACATGCTCAAAGCTGACATTGTCCTACATGCTCAAAGCTGACATTGTCATACATTCTCAGAGCTGACATTGTCATACATTCTCAAAGCTGACATTGTCATACATTCTCAAAGCTGACATTGTCCTACATGCTCAAAGCTGACATTGTCCTACATGCTCAAAGCTGACATTGTCCTACATGCTCAAAGCTGACATTGTCATACATTCTCAGAGCTGACATTGTCATACATTCTCAGAGCTGACATTGTCCTACATGCTCAAAGCTGACATTGTCCTACATGCTCAAAGCTGACATTGTCCTACATGCTCAAAGCTGACATTGTCATACATTCTCAGAGCTGACATTGTCATACATGCTCAAAGCTGACATTGTCCTACATGCTCAAAGCTGACATTGTCATGCATGCTCAAAGCTGACATTGTCATACATTCTCAGAGCTGACATTGTCATACATTCTCAGAGCTGACATTGTCATACATGCTCAAAGCTGACATTGTCCTACATGCTCAAAGCTGACATTGTCATACATTCTCAGAGCTGACATTGTCATACATGCTCAAAGCTAACATTGTCATACATTCTCAGAGCTGACATTGTCATGCATGCTCAAAGCTGACATTGTCCTACATGCTCAAAGCTGACATTGCCATACATGCTCAGAGCTGACATTGTCCTACATTCTCAGAGCTGACATTTTCCCTAAAGCTTGCCGTTTTGCACAGCCAGTCAGCGGACTGCAGTTTCTGCTACGAGTAGAAAGTTAAAATGCAGCCAAAGTTGCACGGAGGAAGCCCCCATTGTCTCCCCGCTCTCCTCGCTCTTAAGCAAAAATTTACACAAGCGGCATTCAGCAGAGCTTAACAATCAGCTATTCTAAGGATAAAAATCCTCAGAGCTCCGTGCAGTTTCCTCTCCAATTCAGAAGCCATTGCAACTTCCGTAGCCAGGCTGCTGCTGCTGCTGCTGCCTTCTCGCAACAAATTTCTTTGAGTTTCTTCAACGGGCCTCCTGAGTGCAGTGTTCAGTCCGCCGCAGTGTACCCGCGGCTTCATTCACCTGCTCCATTTCTCCCCTCCGCTGGGCGCCCCCGCCCGCACTCCCATTGTGTCAGTCAATCAATCAATCCTGACCCCACTGCAGAAAGTGGCGGAGGGGGGCAGCGTCGCCACCGCTGCCCAGAATCTGGCCAGGGCTTGAAGCGGTGGCTGTACTTAACCTCCGCCACTTTCACTCATTAGCGGCTGAGCATAGCACTTTTCCCTACTCATAACAGCCTTACTGGGAACTTCGTAGCGCAACGCACGCGGGAGAATGCAGGAATCGAACTCCAGACCTCTGTCAGCGGCCAACTCGGCCGACGATGTCGCGGATTCAGCCTCGTCGTCAAGCAACGAATCGGCTTCGTTTGTGTACGAGGGCGAAGTGCAGCAGGCGGATGCGGAACCGGAAGAGGAAACTGCAGCGGCTACCGGGGCGGAACCGGATGCGGAAACGGATGAGGAAGTTGACGAAACCAAATTAAACCAGGATCTGATGCGTGAGATACACAGAGAGACAGACAGACAGACAGACAGACAGACACACAGACAGACAGACAGACAGACAGACAGACAGACAGACAGACAGACAGACAGACAGACAGACAGACAGACAGACAGACAGACAGACAGACAGACAGACAGACAGACAGACAGACAGACAGACACACAGACAGACAGAGAGACAGACAGACAGACAGACAGACAGACAGACAGACAGACACACAGACAGACAGACAGACAGACAGACAGACAGACAGACAGACAGACAGACAGACAGACAGACAGACAGACAGACAGACAGACAGACAGACAGACAGACAGACAGACAGACAGACAGACAGACAGACAGACAGACAGACAGACAGACAGACAGACAGACAGACAGACAGACAGACAGACAGGCAGACAGACAGGCAGAATCCCGCCCACCCCGCAGACCAGTGCCGCCGGGTGTTCCAGGAATTCGAGAACGGCGCCGGCTTCCTGCTCACTCACGAGCTCGGCTCGGCGCTGCGCGCCCTCGGCCAGGTGCCCAGCGAGCGTGAGGTGCAGCTGGCGACGGACCGGCTTGAGCAGCCGGAGCTGTACGATCGGGGTGAGGCTGCGCTTCGTTATTCTTGACTGCTCAAATCATCCCTATGTGACTCAACGGCGTGCATGCCGGGCGCGATCTCCTCCCCCAGGCAGCACCAAGCTGACTTTTCAAGATTTCTACCAGGCCGCTCAAGAGTTCAAGGCCAGCAAAGCCGAAGTGAAGAAGTCTGTCATGGACGCCTTTTCGGTGAGTCCTCGTACTTCACTGAGCATCAGCTACCTTATCCGGTTATTCAATGAGCATCTTAGCTACCCTCTCCTGTCATTCAATGAGCATCTCAGCTACTCTCTCCGGTCACTCAATGAGCATCTCAGCTACTCTCTCCGGTCATTCAATGAGCATCTCAGCTACTCTCTCCGGTCATTCAATGAGCATCTCAGCTACTCTCTCCGGTCATTCAATGAGCATCTCAGCTACTCTCTCCGGTCATTCAATGAGCATTTCAGCTACTCCCTCCGGTCATTCAATGAGCATCTCAGCTACCCTCTCCGGTCATTCAATGAGCATCTCAGCTACCCTCTCAGCCGATGTCGTCACACATATACATGTACAATTAGTGCAATTTGTGAAAATGAAAGCTACACGTAAATGTACTTTAAGAGTACATGTGAATCCAGCAGCTGTGCTAATTGCAACTACAACTCCAGGTGCTGGACAAGGACGACAACGGCAGCATCGAGGTTAACCGACTCACTTCAATCCTGGCCAGCCTTGGCGAGCCGCTCAGCCCGTCAGACATCAAGGAGCTGCTGAAGGAGCTGCCCGTGGACAAGAACGGTCGGGTGGACTATGCGAGTGAGCTGTCTGAGGCTGTGGCGTTCCCGGAAATCTGCATTGGGAGGGGGAGGGAGGCAAACTCCGATGCGCCAATATAATTGGGTGGTCTAGATGGGCGGCCCTACGTATCTCAGGTGGGCGCTTGTCTCTCAGGTGGGCGCTTCTGTCTCTCGGCCTGCGCATGCCACTGGTCTGAGATACCTGTGTGCGTACATGCGACTATAACATGACTACATGTACATGCTGCCTGTAAACCCCCCCCGAACTCCAGAGTTCGTTGACGACGCCGTCAATTGCGACATTCGCGGTGCCACTGGCAAGTCGACGGCCAAAGGCAAAGGCAGCAAGTAGGCATCGGGACGTTGCCTGGAGCAACTGAAGGATGCAGTTTATGAACAGACCCAGGATTCTCAAGTAGAGCTGCTCATTAATATATGTATGTAGCAATACAAAATACTTTCAATAAAACAGATTGAAATCAATGTATGCATATACAGTTATCAATGTATGGTCTGCACATGTGCAAACCTCCATTCTCATGTAACCGCGCTGAAGTAACTGAAGGAAGTCACATCCCAGGCTTCTGTTCACAATCACAGCCTGAAGGTACTCACACCTCAGGCTTCCGTTCACAATCACAACCTGAAGGTTACCCTCACCACGGGCTTCTGTTCACAATCACAACCTGAAGGTTACCCTCACCACGGGCTTCTGTTCACAATCACAACCTGAAGGTTACCCTCACCACGGGCTTCTGTTCACAATCACAACCTGAAGGTTACCCTCACCACGGGCTTCTGTTCACAATCACAACCTGAAGGTTACCCTCACCACGGGCTTCTGTTCAAAATCACAACCTGAAGGTTACTACTCTCATCACAGGCTTTCGTTCACAACATTTCCTGTTAAAAAAAGCAGTAACTCAAAGCGGCAGAGCAGACTGATATCGACGGTCACAGAGATTTTAGTTTCAGTTTCAACTTTGTTGTTGGGCTGTTATTCTTCGAAACTTCTTAAGAGAATCGACCGGTTCTAGCGAAGAGGGAACTCGGTTTATTTGTGTTACTAATAGTAGTATTGGGAGCTGATCAAACTATGTATCAGAATGGAAAGGCCGCAGCCGCACAAAACCAGCGTGTTGTTGAAGCGGGCAGTGAAACACAAGAAAAATACAGGACTGTGAAGTACATAGGGACTACCGAGGGAATTTCAAACTAAGATGATGAAGATTAGGAGACTGCGCCTAAGACTAACCTCAACAAAACAGGGTTAAATAACAATTGAGATAGCGTTCCTATTTGCTCAATAAGATATTGAAATTTTTTAGAAACTACAAACAGTGTAATTCTGAACTTACTCGCGAAGTGTCTACTTATTATTGTAAGTAGTCACTATAGTAATTTTAATATTAATAATAAATAGTTTTAATATGCTACCAATGAAATTGAAGATAGATATTTATCCGTACAAACTAAAAAAGTCCCAGCAAAGGCCCAGCACAGCTCAGTCAGTCTGCACTCAGTCAGTCAGGTCTCAGTCAAGCCTCTCAAAGCCGGTCTCAACCGGACGTCTAATCTACTTGTCTCCGGCCAGGAAGCTGGACACGAAGGACACGGTGATGTCCTTCAACTGGGCCTCGGAGTCCTTGTCGATCATGCTCTGGTCGCGGATCTTCTGCAGCAGGTCTTTGTGGTTGGCCCGCACGTGCTGCAGGAAGGCCTGCTCAAAAGCCGTGATGCGGTTGGGCTCCATCTTGTCCAGGTGGCCGCGGACGCCGGAAAAGATGGCCACCACCTGGTCCTCGATGGACATCGGCACGTACTGGCCCTGGCAGGGGCGGGATCGGGGTGCGGGGGCGGTTTTAAGGGCTGTTTTGAGGTGAATCTAGGGCTGTTTTTTAAGGTGAATCTAGAGGCGGTTTTGAGGTGAATCTAGAGGCTGTTTTGAGGTGAATCTAGAGGCGGTTTTGAGGTGAATCTAGAGGGTGAATCTACAGGCTGTTTTGAGGTGAATCTAGGGACTGTTTTGAGGTGAATCTAGGGACTGTTTTGAGATGAATCTAGGGGCTGTTTTGAGGTGAATCTAGGGACTGTTTTGAGATGAATCTAGGGGCTGTTTTGAGGTGAATCTAGGCACTGTTTTGAGGTGAATCTAGGGGCTGTTTTGAGGTGAATCTAGAGGCTGTTTTGAGGTGAATCTAGAGGGTGAATCTAGAGGCTGTTTTGAGGTGAATCTAGAGGCTGTTTTGAGGTGAATCTAGGGACTGTTTTGAGGTGAATCTAGAGGCTGTTTTGAGGTGAATCTAGGGGCTGTTTTGAGGTGAATCTAGAGGGTGAATCTAGAGGCTGTTTTGAGGTGAATCTAGGGGCTGTTTTGAGGTGAATCTAGGGGCTGTTTTGAGGTGAATCTAGGGGCTGTTTTGAGGTGAATCTAGGGGCTGTTTTGAGGTGAATCTATGGGCTGTTTTGAGGTGAATCTAGAGGCTGTTTTGAGGTGAATCTAGGGGCTGTTTTGAGGTGAATCTAGGGGCTGTTTTGAGGTGAATCTATGGGCTGTTTTGAGGTGAATCTATGGGCTGTTTTGAGGTGAATCTAGGGGCTGTTTTGAGGTAAATCTAGGCACTGTTTTGAGGTGAATCTAAGGGCTGTTTGAGGTGAATCTAGGGGCTGTTTTGAGGTGAATCTAAGGGCTGTTTTGAGGTGAATCTAGGGGCTGTTTTGAGGTGAATCTAAGGGCTGTTTTGAGGTGAATCTAGGGGCTGTTTTGAGGTGAATCTATGGGCTGTTTTGAGATGAATCTATGGGCTGTTTTGAGGTGAATCTAGGGGCTGTTTTGAGGTAAATCTAGGCACTGTTTTGAGGTGAATCTAAGGGCTGTTTGAGGTGAATCCAAGGGCTGCTTTCATGTGAATTTGGAGACTGTTTTGAGTTCGATCAGTGCACCTGTTTGAGCAGCTCGGTGAGCCGCACGCCGCGGCTAAGCAGGCTCTGGGTGGCGGCATCCAGGTCGGAGCCAAACTGGGCGAAGGCGGCCACCTCGCGGTACTGGGCGAGATCCAGCTTCATGGAGCCGGCCACCTGCTTCATCGCCTTAGTCTGGGCGGCGGAGCCGACGCGGCTAACGGACAGACCGACGTTGATGGCCGGCCGGATGCCCTTGTAGAAGAGCTCGGTCTCCAGAAAGATCTGGCCGTCAGTGATGGAGATCACGTTGGTGGGGATGTAGGCGGACACGTCGCCGGCCTGGGTCTCGATGACCGGCAGGGCAGTGAGGGAGCCGCCCTTGTACTCGTCCGACATCTTGGCGGCTCGCTCCAGCAGGCGGCTGTGCAGGTAGAACACATCACCAGGGTAGGCCTCGCGACCTGGCAACGGCATAGCAACGGGGGTTGGTTCGAATGAGGTGCGTCGGAGTTGCGTTGATAATTATTGCAAAATGAATCCGATGTTGATGTGCCGTGATAAGAATGTGAAAAGGTATGCAGTATGTCGATACTTCTTTGTTGATAAGTGTGTCGATAAAATGTCGATGAGAATGTCGATACGTATGTCGATAATTGTGTCGATAAAAATGTCGATGAGAATGTCGATAAGTGTTAATAATTGCATCAATCAAAAAAATGTCGGTAAGGAAGTCGATTTGAATGCTGTTAAGCATCAGTGTCTGTCGATGAGAATGTTGGTAAAATGGACTCACCCGGCGGGCGGCGCAGCAGCAGAGACATCTGGCGGTAGGCCACAGCCTGCTTGGACAGATCGTCGTAAATGATCAGGGCGTGCTTGCCGTTGTCGCGGAAGTACTCGCCCATGGCGCAGCCGGAGTAGGGGGCCAGGTACTGCAGCGGGGCGGCGTCGGAGGCGGTGGCGGACACCACAATCGAGTACTTCATAGCGTCGGTGTCATTCAGCCGTTTGACCAGCTGAGCGACAGTCGAGCGCTTCTGTCCGACGGCGACGTAGATGCAGTAGAGCTTCTTCTTCTCGTCCTGGCCGTCGTTGAATCGCTTCTGGTTGATGATGGTGTCGATGGCGATGGCGGTCTTGCCGGTCTGGCGATCGCCGATGATAAGCTCGCGCTGGCCACGGCCGATGGGCACAAGGCTGTCCACGGCCTTGATGCCGGTCTGCATCGGCTCCTTCACGCTGGTGCGCGGGATGATGCCGGGCGCCTTGAGGCCAACGCGGGCGCGGCTGGAATTGATGGCGCCCTTGCCGTCGATCGGGTTGCCCAGAGCGTCAACGACGCGGCCAAGCAGCTCCTCGCCGACCTGAGGGGTGCACATGAGGGAAATCCCGTGAGGATTGATTTGCTGCGCCAGAGATCCATTACCACACACTGATATATATCTTCAAGACTGTCGACGATCGAGTCACCAACGCGGCACTGCACCGTCGCGTCGGCCCGGTGCCAAGCAAGAGTTTCCAGTCCGTGATAGCTACTAGTCCAGAGGTCCCTGACCACGTGCTCATAGTACAGAATAAC
Organism: Macrostomum lignano; assembly: GCA_002269645.1. Classification (NCBI taxonomy): domain Eukaryota; kingdom Metazoa; phylum Platyhelminthes; family Macrostomidae; genus Macrostomum; species Macrostomum lignano. The sequence continues at coordinate 80,632 of NIVC01002943.1, forward strand.
TACAGACCCCTGGAAGTGCACTTACCGGAACGTCCACGATGGCGCCAGTACGCTTGACAACGTCGCCCTCGCGGATGAGCTTGTCGTTACCGAATACGACAACGCCGACATTGTCGGGCTCCAGATTGAGAGCCATGCCCTTCAGGCCGGAGCTGAACTCCACCATCTCCTCGGCCTGGATGTTCTTCAGGCCGTAGACGCGGGCGATACCGTCACCGATGCTGAGCACACGGCCGGTCTCCTCCAGATTGGCCTGAGCAGTCTGGCCAAGGATTCGCTCCTCAAGGATGGCGCTCACTTCAGGCGCCTCGGCGCGTCGGATGGCGCCAGTGTGCAGCTTGTGGCTGCTCAGCTGCTGCAGGTAGCGACCGCGGCCCATGAGCAGGCCGGTGATGCGACTGATGGCTGGCAGGCTGGCTTTCATTGTTGCGGCTTTGAGAGAATTGAAGCTAAAGAGCTGCGGGATGGCCGGCATTGGGGTCACGTGACGCTTGCGCTCGAGTGCAGGTAAACATGGATTGGCTGGGCCTTTTATCTGTCTACCTGATCGTGTGTACCTATGACAGTGCCTGTGTGTACCTATGACAGAGCTCTCATGTCTACTTTCAAAATGGCCTATATTTCGCCATACTTCTAGATCCTGTTGCTAGAAAAATGAACAAAGAAAAGAAGCATAAAAGTCAACAAACTTAGATCTGTGCAGCGCAATTCAAAATGTATTTCGCGACAACACGCGAGAGCAACACCTCAATGAATTAATAAATGACCTTCTCGCATAACAGGTGCTACAAAACTAGCTAACAGTTGCACAGCTTGCAAGAAGACAAAATTATGAAAGCTGAGTAAAAATGCGACTTTAGAACAGACAATCTTAGTGTTTTAAGCTAATTGAAACTGAATTTATGACAGCATAGAAGTCAGGCCTGACAGCTTCAGATGAGTACGAGACACGAAATATTGATTTAGGATTTGTGCCGTTTTTACTTATAAATTAACAGCTATTGTGGCCTCAAATGATCCTGCCACTCTGTCTGAGAGGCTGCTGCTGCTGCTGCGGCTGCTTCCGCCGAATCCGGTAAGTCTTGGGCACCTGAGCATCCCCGGTCTGGTCGGGCATCCTGGTGGCCTGGTACTCGCGATTCTCAATAGCCGGCATAATCTGATTGCGGATCCGATCGATGGAGCTGCTAGTCTCCAGGCTGGGTGGCGGCAGGTCCTCAACGCGGGGCAGGCCGATTCTGGACTTCCAGAACGCTTTGGCCGCCTCTGTCCGGTTGATGAGGTGCAGCAGCTGGGCGGTGGCGCCGGTGGCAAAGAAATAAAACAGATTGGCGCCCGGGAAATTCACCATACAGGTGAACACGAAGGCTGGCAGCAGGGTGTAGGCCAGCGGCTTCACCATGGACATCTGGGAAGGAGGGTTGGTCGGTGGGGGAAGTGTTGGAGGCGAATCTAAATGTCCTGGAAGTCTGGTGTGAAAGGATCTCAAATAATTAAAGGTTAAGCGTCAGAAATGGCAGCTTTGGCCATAGACAAAACACAGCTGATTAATGTCTATATAAACCATGCCAGATGCCTAAATAAAAGTACATAGTGTCAGTCGATTAGGGAAAGGCCCATGCAATCCTGTGGTAGCTGCAATTTAGTCGCTCAGACTTAGCCGCAAATTAGAGACAGTCAATCCCCAAGCACACGCTCACACAGGGTGTACAGGGCCCTGAATTTCTTATCGACAAGCAGTGTACACTCTTGGGTTAATTAGGGTAGAGCAGCTTAGCAATAAACGCGTCTGGCTCGGCCCATGGTTCGATTCTGTGCGCGGCCACTTCCATTTGGGGCCTGTGTGCATGAAAATTGGACTCAGGGTTGTCGGGCGTCGGGTCCATGAGGGCCAGCCCCCCAAAGCGCACAGAGTGTACATGCCTGATGATTAGAATGTCAGGGCCGCTGTACACCCCTGTGTGAGTGCTCAGGAGCCAGCGGAAAGGGTAGAACTCAAACTCACTTTCTGGTGAGTGCCAGACGGCTGAGCTGCGTAGAACAGGTGCACATTCAGCATCAGCAGGCCGGTGACGGTGGCAGGCAGCAGGAAGTACGGGTCTACGCAGGTGAGGTCGGTCAGCCAGAGCACGCCGCCCTGTTGAAAGCTTTCCACAGGCAGGGCGGTGGCCATGTAGATGGCGCGGATGCTGGCCAGCTGAACAAAGGTCAGGGTGAAGCAGAAGCTGCCCAACACCATCATGTTGCGGCGCATCAGTTTCCGCATTCCAGACGGCGCCAAGAACTGGGGGAACCGTTCGAATGCCTGGAGTACAACGAATGTGCAGATTAGTGGGGAACGCCGAGCTGCCCTACTGAGACCTCAGCTACTCTCCCTGTGCTTCAGGGACCTCAGCTACTCCCTCTCTGTGCTTCAGGGACCTCAGCTACTCTCCCTGTGCTTCAGGGACCTCAGCTACTCCCTCTCTGTGCTTCAGGGACCTCAGCTACTCCCTCTCTGTGCTTCAGGGACCTCAGCTACTCCCTCTCTGTGCTTCAGGGACCTCAGCTACTCCCTCTCTGTGCTTCAGGGACCTCAGCTACTCTCCCTGTGCTTCAGGGACCTCAGCTACTCTCCCTGTGCTTCAGGGACCTCAGCTACTCCCTCTCTGTGCTTCAGGGACCTCAGCTACTCTCCCTGTGCTTCAGGGACCTCAGCTACTCTCCCTGTGCTTCAGGGACCTCAGCTACTCTCCCTGTGCTTCAGGGACCTCAGCTACTCTCCCTGTGCTTCAGGGACCTCAGCTACTCCCTCTCTGTGCTTCAGGGACCTCAGCTACTCTCCCTGTGCTTCAGGGACCTCAGCTACTCTCCCTGTGCTTCAGGGACCTCAGCTACTCTCCCTGTGCTTCAGGGACCTCAGCTACTCCCTCTCTGTGCTTCAGGGACCTCAGCTACTCTCCCTGTGCTTCAGGGACCTCAGCTACTCTCCCTGTGCTTCAGGGACCTCAGCTACTCCCTCTCTGTGCTTCAGGGACCTCAGCTACTCTCCCTGTGCTTCAGGGACCTCAGCTACTCCCTCTCTGTGCTTCAGGGACCTCAGCTACTCCCTCTCTGTGCTTCAGGGACCTCAGCTACTCCCTCTCTGTGCTTCAGGGACCTCAGCTACTCCCTCTCTGTGCTTCAGGGACCTCAGCTACTCTCCCTGTGCTTCAGGGACCTCAGCTACTCTCCCTGTGCTTCAGGGACCTCAGCTACTCCCTCTCTGTGCTTCAGGGACCTCAGCTACTCTCCCTGTGCTTCAGGGACCTCAGCTACTCTCCCTGTGCTTCAGGGACCTCAGCTACTCTCCCTGTGCTTCAGGGACCTCAGCTACTCTCCCTGTGCTTCAGGGACCTCAGCTACTCTCCCTGTGCTTCAGGGACCTCAGCTACTCTCCCTGTGCTTCAGGGACCTCAGCTACTCTCCCTGTGCTTCAGGGACCTCAGCTACTCTCCCCGTGCTTCAGGGACCTCAGCTACTCCCTCCCTGTGCTTCAGGGACCTCAGCTACTCTCCCTGTGCTTCAGGGATCTCAGCCTGAATTAGAAACCTCTGCCTGAATTAGGGACCTCACAGCCAGTGCCAGTGCCTATAGGCATAGGCAGGTACTCATATGCCTACTCACCTCTTGCTGCATCCGCATGCTAGCCTGCATGTTGCCGGATCTCTCGTAGAATTTTTGCTGCTCCATAAACTTCTGTAAATTAACAAAACTGGGCATGTCAACCCGCATCATACGCTGCAGGTACATATTGGGCAGCAGTAGCATGAGGCGAACGCCGATGCCCATCAGAACGGCGCACAACCACCAAGGCATGTCCAAGGTGACGTGCAGAGTCTCCAGCCACTTCAGCTGCAGACTGGACGGCCACAGGCCGGTGCCGAGGCCCAGACTGGCGAATGACGGCTGCGCCAGCGAGGAGGCGGCATCGGCGAGGGCGTCTGTTGAAGAGCCTTCGACGAGCTCCTGGACAAAAGGCGTAAAGTGAATTGATTTTCGAAACCCCTGTCTGTTTATTGTGTACAGTCCTGGGTGTCCAGGGCATTGGGATTCTAAATATCCTCCAGACTGGGATCTAAAATCAGACTCCAATTTTCACCTGGATGGCGGCGGGCGCATCCTCCACAAAGAAAGAAGAGCTGTCAGCTGACGGCGGGTTGGCAGCCGCGCCTTGTCGCAGCGCCTCGTCTACCGGCGGTGCCGCCGACATCGGCGGCGTCGGCGGGTCGGCAGCTTCGGGGCCGTCAATGAACCAGGCTCGCAGGTTGTCCACCGTGACAAAGCTGCGAGCTGTCGGCGTCAGCATAGCCGACTGTCTCGGATGCAGCTGGAGTAGCAGGGCGCGCTGCCGTTGCCATGGCAACCCGGCCGCCTGAGACAGACACCGCCTGCACACAACAAAGGCTGTGAAGCGAGTGAGACTGCCGGCTGGCGGCCGTGTGGAGGCCGCGATTTTCAAAATGCGGCGATGCATGAATGAACGAGGAATCCAAGTTAATAGAGTGCATACTGGGCTGAGGCCCGCTACTGACAGTAGCTGACTGGGATAATTTTACTGGGATAAACTGGCTCATTGTGCTGCTGCAGGTCCCATGGGATAAACTGGCTCATTGTGCTGCTGCAGGTCCCATGGGATAAACTGACTCATTGTGCTGCTGCAGGTCCCATGGGATAAACTGGCTCATTGTGCTGCTGCAGGTCCCATGGGATAAACTGGCTCATTGTGCTGCTGCTGCAGGTCCCATGGGATAAACTGGCTAATTGTGCTGCTGCTGCAGGTCCCGCGTCTTATGAGATGATAAACTTGCAGGTGGAACGGATATCTAGATAAAATGACACAAATGCCGTAGGATATGAATCAATCAATCAAGAATTACTAAAAAATCATGCAATAAAAATCCTTAACTAGAACAAATATATTAAAACTCTTTTTACAGACTACTAATAAGAAATGGCGCATTAGTGCATGTTATCATCAGCGACAGCACTACTCATAGTAGCACAATGTCAATCAAATTCAAGCAATCAGGCAAACATCACTCTTCGGCCGGGTTGCAGTGCAGTTGGCGAAGCAGCAGATTCGCCGCCTACTACTGACAGTAGCGAAGGCCGCACCCTGTCCAGAGCGGCCAGCAGCTCGGACTGTCCATAGCAGCAGCTGTCAGCGCTGGCCTCGGCAGCGGCTGCCAGCAGCAGGGCGTTAAAATCGGCCGAGCAGAAGCCCTCAGTAGAATCGGCGATGCGGTCAAGCAGCTGCTCCTTGTCGGCGAGTTCAGCGAAGCCGTCGGCAGTCAGCAGCGAGTCGATGATGCTCCGACGATCTTCGCGTCCGGGCAGCTGGCAGACGGCGCGCAGGCCGATGCGGCCGGGACGGAGCAGGGCGGGGTCGACGAGGTCCGGCCGGTTGGTGGCGGCCAGGAGGGCCACCCCGGCCAGGCCGTCCGAGTCCAGGCCGTCCAGCTCGGTGAGCAGCTGATTGACAACTTGGTCGGTGACGCCGGTGCTGTCGTTGCCGCGTCTGGGCGCCAGGGCGTCCACCTGGGGGGTTGAGGATTGGAAAGAGTGAACAGGCGTTGGGCTGTTCAAAGACTTCAATGTTCACTACATGACCCGTACAGCCTTTGGTGTACACTACTTGACCAGTACAGCCTTTGGTGTACACTAATGACTCGTACAGCCTTTGGTGTACACTACAAGACCAAAGACCCGTACAGCCTTTGGTGTGCACTACATGACCCGAACAGCCTTTGGTGTGCACTACATGACCCGAACAGCCTTTGGTGTGCACTACATGACCCGAACAGCCTTTGGTGTGCACTACATGACCCGTACAGCCTTTGGTGTGCACTACATGACCCGTACAGCCTTTGGTGTGCACTACATGACCTGTACAGCCTTTGGTGTGCACTACATGACCCGTACAGCCTTTGGTGTGCACTACACGACCAGTACAGCCTTTGGTGTACACTAATGACCCGTACAGCCTTTGGTGTACACTACAAGACCAAAGACCCGTACAGCCTTTGGTGTGCACTACATGACCCGAACAGCCTTTGGTGTGCACTACATGACCCGTACAGCCTTTGGTGTGCACTACATGACCCGAACAGCCTTTGGTGTGCACTACATGACCCGTACAGCCTTTGGTGTGCACTACATGACCCGTACAGCCTTTGGTGTGCACTACATGACCTGTACAGCCTTTGGTGTGCACTACATGACCCGTACAGCCTTTGGTGTGCACTACACGACCAGTACAGCCTTTGGTGTACACTAATGACCCGTACAGCCTTTGGTGTACACTACAAGACCAAAGACCCGTACAGCCTTTGGTGTGCACTACATGACCCGAACAGCCTTTGATGTGCACTACATGACCCGTACAGACTTTGGTGTGCACTACATGACCCGTACAGCCTTTGGTGTGCACTACATGACCCGTACAGCCTTTGGTGTGCACTACATGACCTGTACAGCCTTTGGTGTGCACTACATGACCCGTACAGCCTTTGGTGTGCACTACATGACCCGTACAGCCTTTGGTGTGCACTACATGACCCGTACAGCCTTTGGTGTACACTAATGACCCGTACAGCCTTTGGTGTACACTACAAGACCAAAGACCCGTACAGCCTTTGGTGTGCACTACATGACTCGTACAGCCTTTGGTGTGCACTACATCACCCGTACAGCCTTTGGTGTACACTACACGACCAGTACAGCCTTTGGTGTACACTAATGACCCCACAGCCTTTGGTGTGCACTACATGACCCGTACAGCCTTTGGTGTGCACTACATGACCCGTACAGCCTTTGGTGTGCACTACATGACCCGTACAGCCTTTGGTGTGCACTACATGACACGTACAGCCTTTGGTGTACACTACATGACCCGTACAGCTTTTGGTGTACACTACATGACTCGCACAAAGAATTTAAGGTACACTACATGACCCACACAAAGACTTTGATCTACACTGCATGCCCCGCATAAAGACTTTGACGTACAATTACATGACCAGCACAAAGTCTTTAATGTACTCTAAATGACCCGTAAAGGCCATGATATGCAGACCCGTACAAAGACTTTGAGGTCCATCTACTTCTTGACGCGTAACAGACTTTGATCTATCCCCTATCAAACAGGCGCAGACAATCATACACACCTCGTCCAGAAACACCAGACACGGCTGCAGGCGTCGAGCTTTAGCGAACAGATCGCGCACCGCTCGCTCGCTGGCGCCAACAAATTTGCTGAGCAGCTCCGGTCCGCGCACGGCCAGCAGACGGAGACGGAGGTGGCGGGCCAGCGCCATGACCAGCATGGATTTGCCGCAGCCAGACGGTCCAGTCAGCAACACGCCAGCGGTGGCAGCGGCGCCGCCGCGTACGCGCTGGACTAAGCGCGGGAATCGCAGCGGCCAGATGATGGCGCGCTCCAACACAGCTTTGGCCGAATCCAGGCCGCAGATCTGAGCGCGATCATTTTGACAGATTTTTGTAGATGACAAGACTGGCTTTTAGTGGGTGTTTATAGCTACTCTTAGAGGGTGTTTATAGCTACCGTTAGTGGGTGTTTATAGTTAATTTTAAGTGGGTGCCTATAATAGATATGTGTTTTAAGAGCAGAGTTTCAGTGGGTGTTTATAGCTACCCTTATTAGGTGTTTATAGCTACTCTTAGTAGGTGTTTATAGCTGCTCTTTGTAAGTTTATAGTCACCTTTAGTGGGTGTTTGGAGTTACTTTTAGTGGGTGTTTATAGCTACTCTCAGTAGGTTTTTACGCTCGTTTAAGCTACTTTTAGTGGGTTTTTAAATCGGATGCTAGGTGTTCAGAACAGACTTTCAGTGGGTGTTTATAGCTTACCATCATTGGGTGTTAATGGCGATTGTTACATGGTTTATAGCGCATATTAAAGCTTGTAGCTTGTAGCGGAGTTATGTAGCTCCTAGCTCCTTACCTGGTCATACTCAAGCGGCAGCTGAGCCCTAGCCGGATTGCACTCATCCCTGGCCTGCCTGACAGCGCCCAGAGCCACTTCCAACTGAAGCCTGGCGGCAGTGTCCGGGCTGCAGTATTCCAGAATCCGCTTGCACCTGGCGAACTCGCCCAGCGTCAGCTGCCGGCTAGCGGAGTCGGCGCCATCAGCGGAGAGCGTCAGCAGCCGGCGCATGTCACCGGTGGGCGACAGGCGGATGTCCAACTGGCTGTCCGTGTCAAAGAGGCACTGACCGGCTGCCGAATCAATCAGCTGAGAATTTATAGGGCCGCCTGCAGTGGCCAGCAGCATTAAGCCGGGCTGGTGGCGAGCCCATTTCAATAGGCTGCGAATCAGGTGGCACAGGCGAACCAGCTGGACCTGATGGGCGGTTGCCAGGGGAGTAGGCAGCATAGCTTGAATCTATCACAGGCAATTGTCGGTGCGCATAGGCCTGCTGCTTTCAAAATTGAGCAATGGGCCAGACTGGCATGCAGTGAAGCGAATCGTCAGGCCCTCACAAACACACGCGCCTGCTAGGCTCAGACTGTACATTTGGTGCCCCGCTAGCTACTAGAAAAATGTGCAGAGTGCGCGCTTATCTATTAAAGCAGGCATAATTACAGACAGTGTACGCAGCTGCCAGGGGCAGGTAAACAGTGAAGACATTTAGCGAGTAGCTTACTACTGCCTCAGGGGTCACACACTGCAACGATAACAGATTCCGACAGGCGGCATTCGGGTTTGATTTGACCGCCGGCTTTAACACTTAGCAGTATATCTAGACTTTTATTCATAAAGCTGAGTCGATCAAAAACTTTTTTCACGGCAGTGGGGAAGCATTTTATCACATTTTTATAAACCTAATTTACTAAACGAAAATCTTTCTAAATATCAATAGAGCTATAGGAATGGCACAACATATCAAAAGATGAACACTGGGTCTGCCTCCTATCGAAAGCAATAACAATTTTTGTGCTGAAAAAATGAGGACTTCCAATCTCCGTAGTGTCTTTTTCGGCGAGAACCAGCCTCATAAACATCTAAGAAACGTAGGAAACGTCATCTACTTGAGGAGTCCTTGATTTTTTTAATATTGGAGTTCTTGTAGAGGACTATGGCAACTGAAAAAAAGCTCAGACTGCAGGCTACCGAATTACACGAATCGAGTCCGGGACCCAGACAAAAAATCTCCGAATGCTATTGCTACCTCTGCGCCGGTGCCGACTTGGCCGTCTTCAACTGGCGCGCAGGCAGCGTCCAGGTTGTCCAGCAGCAGGCCAGCGGGCGCCCGGGCCGCGGCAAGGCGGGCCGACCGCCACAGCCGCCTGCGCGCCGATGCGAACTCCAGCCGGGCCAGCCGACGGCAGTCCACGGCGTCGCCGGCGTGGAAGCCGTTGCGACGCAGCCGCGACGCGAACCGACACAGTAGCGCCGTTTTGCCTGAGCCGCCGCCGCCACCGCTGCTGTCATCTCGAAACAGAGTCAGGCAGCTCAGCCTGCTGGGACCGGCCACGGCCGCGGTGAACTGGCGAAACAGCTGACTGACCAGCGGCTCCAGGGCGTCAGCCAGCCAGTCTGGCAGCTGTTCGTTGTCGCCACCATCGCCATCTTGATCATTGACAGCGGCTGACTCAACTGTCGAGATGCCCAGCCGGGGTCCCAATTCGCGGCATAGGAGAGCGAATGGCAACTGAGGCGGCTGCTGCTGTTTGGCACTGCTCGGGTGGAAAATCAGCTCGGTCAGGCAGGCGTGATGGACACCGCTGTCTTCTGAAGCCAGTTTTTGTTTTCTTCTACTTTTTATGATCATACACTGGCTGCCGCTACCCTCCTGTGGGTCATACACTGGCTGCCGCTACCCTCCTGTGGGTCATTTAGTGGCTGCCGCTACCCTCCTGTGGGTCATTTAGTGGCTGCCGCTACCCTCCGGTGGGTCATTTAGTGGCTGCCGCTACCCTCCTGTGGGTCATACACTGGCTGCCGCTACCCTCCTGTGGGTCATACACTGGCTGCCGCTACCCTCCTGTGGGTCATTTAGTGGCTGCCACTACCCTCCTGTGGGTCATTTAGTGGCTGCCACTACCCTCCTGTGGGTCATTTAGTGGCTGCCACTACCCTCCTGTGGGTCATTTAGTGGCTGCCGCTACCCTCCTGTGGGTCATTTAGTGGCTGCCGCTACCCTCCTGTGGGTCATTTAGTGGCTGCCGCTACCCTCCTGTGGGTCATTTAGTGGCTGCCGCTACCCTCCTGTGGGTCATTTAGTGGCTGCCGCTACCCTCCTGTGGGTCATTTAGTGGCTGCCGCTACCCTCCTGTGGGGCATACACTGACTGCTGCTACCCTCCTGTGGGTCATTCAGTGGCTGCCGCTACCATCCTGTGGGTTATTCAGTGGCTGCCGCTACCATCCTGTGGGTCATTCAGTGGCTGCCGCTACCATCCTGTGGGTCATTCAGTGGCTGCCGCTACCCTGCTGTGGGTCATACACTGGCTGCCGCTACCATCCTGTGGGTTATTCAGTGGCTGCCGCTACCATCCTGTGGGTTATTCAGTGGCTGCCGCTACCATTCTGTGGGTTATTCAGTGGCTGCCGCTACCATCCTGTGGGTTATTCAGTGGCTGTCGCTACCCTGCTGTGGGTCATACACTGGCTGCCGCTACCATCCTGTGGGTCATTCAGTGGCTGCCGCTACCCTGCTGTGGGTCATACACTGGCTGCCGCTACCATCATGTGGGTTATTCAGTGGCTGCCGCTACCATCCTGTGGGTTATTCAGTGGCTGCCGCTACCATTCTGTGGGTTATTCAGTGGCTGCCGCTACCATCCTGTGGGTTATTCAGTGGCTGCCGCTACCCTCCTGTGGGGCATACACTGACTGCTGCTACCCTCCTGTGGGTCATTCAGTGGCTGCCGCTACTATCCTGTGGGTCATTCAGTGGCTGCCGCTACCATCCTGTGGGTCATTCAGTGGCTGCCGCTACCCTGCTGTGGGTCATACACTGGCTGCCGCTACCATCCTGTGGGTCATTCAGTGGCTGCCGCTACCCTGCTGTGGGTCATACACTGGCTGCCGCTACCCTCCTGTGGGTCATTCAGTGGCTGTCAAGCAATATAAAATCCAAATTAAAGACACAACTATAACAAATAATATTAATAGACTCACCGGTAAAGGCGAGCTTTCTATTGCCCAAAATCAAGGCCGGATTATCAGCTGTTCTTGTCCTGATAAATCCCTCCAGCGCCTGTTTGGCAGCCTGATAAAGGAAACGAGAATTGAAACACGGTCTGGATTATAAACAGAAGCATTTGACGGGAATTATATAAATGGCAGTCAGTCTCGCAAGTCTAACAAGCACACAATCTCTCATACAAAAACACACATGTGAGCACAGCACTAACATGCAATTTGTCGGCTTTGCCAGACAATCGAAGCTCTTTTAAACGAATGCAGCCTTTGATTAAATCTGAGGTGACATCGGAGCCGGCGGTCTCGGCCTGAAGGACACGAGGCTTGACCAGCCGCAGCCAGGAGCCGCAGGCGATGCCAAGGGCAGCGGCGCAGGCTGGGGTCAACTGGAGACAGTCCGCAGGCACGGAGTCGCAGGGCAGCAGCTTCAACAGCAGAGGGCCGCCAGCTTTGGCTGATGACTCATCCATCACGGCTGACTCTTGCGGTCCTAACAGCTGGACTTCGACCAGGCACCAGCTGGCACTGCGGCTGCCGCCGGCTGACCGCAGGTGGCGCGGACTGACGAGGCCGCAGTTTGGCTCGGCGATGCGGTCGGAGGCTTCGGGAACTGCGCGAGCCTGCGGTTTTGAGTTTGAGACGTGCAGGCTTGATCATAATTTAAGGACTTTTGAATAGCAAAAAGCATGGTTTCGTGTTTTGTGTTACAGTGTGTCAGTGACGCATCAGCTTTCTTTTTGTGTCATAGCGTGTGTCAGTGACGCATCAGCTTTCTTTTTGTGTCATAGCCTGTGTCAGTGACGCATCAGCTTTCTTTTTGTGTCATAGCGTGTGTCAGTGATGCATCAGCTTTCATTTTGTGTCATAGCGTGTGTCAGTGACGCATCAGCTTTCATTTTGTGTCACAGCGTGTGTCAGTGACGCATCAGCTTTCTTTTTGTGTCATAGCGTGTGTCAGTGACGCATCAGCTTTCTTTTTGTGTCATAGCGTGTGTCAGTGATGCATCAGCTTTCATTTTGTGTCATAGCGTGTGTCAGTGACGCATCAGCTTTCATTTTGTGTCACAGCGTGTCAGTGACGCATCAGCTTTCATTTTGTGTCACAGCGTGTGTCAGTGACACATCAGCTTTCATTTTGTCACAGCGTGTGTCAGTGACACATCAGCTTTCATTTTGTGTCACAGCGTGTGTCAGTGACACATCAGCTTTCATTTTGTGTCACAGCGTGTGTCAGTGACGCATCAGCTTTCATTTTGTGTCACAGCGTGTCAGTGACGCATCAGCTTTCATTTTGTGTCACAGCGTGTGTCAGTGACACATCAGCTTTCATTTTGTCACAGCGTGTGTCAGTGACACATCAGCTTTCATTTTGTGTCACAGCGTGTGTCAGTGACACATCAGCTTTCATTTTGTGTCACAGCGTGTGTCAGTGACACATCAGCTTTCATTTTGTGTCACAGCGTGTGTCAGTGACACATCAGCTTTCATTTTGTGTCACAGCGTGTGTCAGTGACGCATCAGCTTTCATTTTGTGTCACAGCGTGTGTCATGACACACCAGCTTTTATTTTGTGTCATAGCGTGTAATGACACCAGTTTTCATTTTGCGTCATAGTGAGTGTCATGACAAACTGTAAACATGGAGTCTGCAGACTTGTGCAGCTTCTCTGGGTCAGAGGCTCAGCAGTGTAAAAGGTCCGGTAGCGATGTTGGTATTTGAACTGACGCCAGCTGGCATCCTGAGTTTGGCATTCCCGTGGAATATCAAGACAGTTTATTTAGCTTTCACAAGCTCGAAATGTCCATCAACTCACCTGTAGCAGCAGCGGGCGATGGTAACTCGGCCTTGAGCTGCTCGCAGGCGACACTCCAGCCGGTCCGTTCGTCAGCTGGCCGACGCAACGTCTGCAGGCGGCCCGCAGCCGCAGCAGCTGGCCGATGCCCAGGCCGTGGCCAATCAGCCAGCGGCAGACAAAATCCGCCAGCTTCCACAGAATGCCGGGCAACCAAGCTGGCCGGACTGCGGAGTCTTCATCACCAGCAACTGGCAATGCGGCCTCTTCTGCTGCAGGCTCTGCTTCTGTTGGCGAATTTCCTGGCGTTGCCAACCCGTTGCCAAGGCCAACAGCTCGTCCGCCGCTGAATTGACCATGCTGACGGCAGTTCAAATGCAGCGTAGTGCTGATGCCCAGCCGGCCGAATTTGTTCTCAATGCTGATTGGATGAAAGTTTTCCACTGTGCAGTACACCAGCTGGCCGCCGCACCACACTGGCAGCTGCATGCCGAGGTACACGAATGAGCACTGCAGCAGGAAGCCCTGCTCAAGCTCTGCCTCGCATTTGCGCTGCAATGCAGGGTTTGTGAGGATTTTTTATCTTTGAACCTCACAGGTACTTCAGTGTGTTTCTATCCCTGATGCTCACAGGTACTTCAGTGTGTTTCTATCCCTGATGCTCACAGGTACTTCAGTGTGTTTCTATCCCTGATGCTCACAGGTACTTCAGTGTGCTTCTATCCCTGATGCTCACATGTACATGTGGTTGCTAAAACTTGAACCCGGAGAATTTAGACTTTGGCATATAACTTACCAAAACATCCAAATCGAATGATGTCGCATCTAATGACACTGAGGATAGCAATGGAACAGTGCTAGGATCAATAACAGTCAGGGTTACCTGAAGTATCGATAAAAAATATATACTTAGTATAAACAGAAGGCTAATGTAATTTAGACAAGAAAATAGCTGTTTAATTAATCTTACAAAGTCATCAGCGTTTAAGTGAAGTTTCTTGAACAAATAGTTAGGGATGCTTAGAACTGAAGATGGCACAGTGCCAACACAGGCTACAGAGCATGCCACGAATGCTGGCACTTTAGCATCAATGGATGCATACACAATCTGCAGTGTTAATATTTAATTGATGTAGTAAAAAATCAATGACTTGATAAGTGCATACAATATTGTTTCAAAACTCACCCCATTTTTAACAAGACTGGCTGAAATATGTTGACTAGAACTGAGCTTGCATGTACATGTTTTTTCATAGTTAGTAGATACTTTGACATTGCTAATTATCATAATCATGCAATATAGACCATGAGTTAAAAATATATTTGTTTGGCTTTTATTGTAATCATTAGTGTTTAATATGTACTTAAATTTTTATATCACATTAGAGACATAAAAAAATGGAAAATCACTAGACAACAAATAAGATAGCTATCTTGACTTTGTTTTTGTCTTTGCAAAATCTTAATAACTTTTGTTTTGATCCTAATAAAAAGATGGCAACAATATTTTGAGACTAGATTTGAGAAAATTCTTTTTCATAGTAATTTAGATATCCATTTATTTAAATATTGAATAAACATTTTGGTTAAAAAATATTAAAATAAATCATAAAACAAATTTCATTTTAATACAGTACAAGAATTATAGATAACCATTAACATAGCAATAATAAAATATTTAAATAAATTATTGTTATCTAAAAAATACCTTGTTCAATGCCTCGAAAAAATACATTTAAAAGCACTAATAATTTCAACTTTGTCCAAATACTAATAGCTTAGTTAGGGACTGAATAAATTATTATGTATATAGCATTTTCATAGAAAATAGTATACCATATTTAGTTTTCATGGCTACTTTTGTGACACAAAATTTGGTTTGTTTATTCATTGCAAGGTGGGTCTAAGATCTATTTCATTAAGTTCATTAGTCTCAATAGTAGATTAATTTTGCATTTGTTTTTTATGAGATATTATAATTAACCTTTTATCTAGTTAAATTAGATATTAATTAATAAAAATATTTTGTTACTAATTTTTACAAAGTCACTCAAAGTCAAATAGCCTTTTTGTTAAAATTTTGGTATAAATTTTTAGGAAACTTTATTTTAAGATAAAGCTTTTATTCTAGTATGCAATACTACATTATCTTGATTCTAGCTTGTGGACCTTAGATAGAAAAGAACAAATGAAAAATGGACTAAGAAAAAAGTATAGACTAGAAAGTTAAAAAATTCTTTGAAAGACTCTAATATTAATAAGATTTTGAAAGTTATTTTTTATTAATATTTTATTCTAATTGGTATCTTATTTGCTTAAAGTTAAATAAAGATATCTCAATATTGAAAATTGGTAAAATTAAATAAGTTACAAAAAATTTTGTATCTTGAAATTCATTTAGTTAAGAAAAGATTTTTGTTGCAACATATAAATATATTATTAACTTTACAAGCTGGCTAGACCCTGGGAAAGAATATGGCTTAACCTCCATAGTCAGGAAGGTGGCATGTGTACACCGGAATGAAATTTGGGCAGGGCTACCTATATACGCCAAATGTAACCATATGTATGCCAAATATACTATAATGCACACTGAATATACTGTAATGTACCCATGCATGCCAATTAGTTAATTGTTTATCAGCTTATTAAGGCACTGAATGGACACTGATTTTCTGCTTTTTATAGTATATATATGTACATTTACCATACATGTACATGCATTATCATTTACACGATCTCAGTTATTGCTAGTCATGCAGTGATACATGTACATTTTAACTATACATTTTATACATGTACAACTCAATATGTAGTTTTCGCGTCGATAAAAAATTTTGCATTTAAAAATGGCAATGAGGGATTCTACTTATTTAGTGGCTGAAAATAAACAAACTTCTACTAAAAATACATGTATTTTGTTTTGCATGAGCAGTAAATTGAAAGTAGAAAAGTGAGTATCACTTGTATTAAACTTTGTTTTTCTAAATTTCAATTTCAGAAAATTTTGATTTCAATTTTGATTTGGAAAGTAGCAAATTTCAATTTTGATAGAAAATTTGCTTTTGGAACATCTTTATACATCATGCCACATATTTGCGGCGTACATGGCATATGTTAAATGTACGCCAACTGTTGCAAGGCAGACCAAATGTATGTCAAATATCTTTGGCTATGCAGATGCATGTTGGAATTTTCGACGAAAAAGGCCACCTTCCTGATTATGGCCTAACCTAGTCTTAAATCTTTGCCTTTGCAACAATGCCTAAATAATTGTTGCTTTACCCTTTAAAAGAATATAAAAACACATTTCCGTGCTATTTTTATACTAAATTTATAAAATAAGGCCAAAAATATAAAAATAGGAAAAACATATGCTTTTAGAAAATGGAAAACCATTGCAAAATTAAAGGAATATAACAAAGGTTAGTAAACACAATAGAATATAAACATATTTGACCACAAAAAATAAAGAAAAAAATTAAGATAGATAAATTTTTTCATATACCCCAATAAGAGGCCAGAAAAAATTGTTTTTAAGTTTTTGTCCTTTGAAAAACATAGATAGAACTTTTATATGATACTTTCCATTAGACCTATACTAGCCACATTGTTTCTAATGTAAAAAATTACTTGTTCATTTACACAATGGTCAATATTGATTCAAAGTTGGAACAAATATATATGTAAATTTCTATTTAATAGAAATTTTGTGCAATTTCTTTTTCAAATATACATTGATATTTTTCTTCTGTTGTATTATCCAAAATGGCATATAATATAGGCCTAAACAAGAAAAAACAATGATCTCATTGCCAGCTCTTCTTACAATTCTAATAATGCTAATGGCACCAATGTCATTAGATAAATGGTAAGGTAACTATTACCACTGCTTTATAGGAGTGACTTGTCATCTTAAAAGTCAAAGTTGATTTTAATTTTACTTCAAGCTTCATTGCATTGAACATTTATATTTGCATGTAAGCATGCATATATGTGCTCTTTAGTCATGAATACACTAGCCATACAACTTACTTTTTGATCAAGAAAGCAACTTAACTATGAAAGAAGCATAGGTAAAGTTAATGTAATGTTCTTGTACGATTATGTAAATAGATTATGTAAATACGATTATGGGTAAATAGTAGGAATAACTGTAACTATCTGTATTATAATGGCTAAATGCCTTGTCAGCTAATTAGTACTTAGGCCTACTATGTCTGTGTACTAATGTAAAATCACTTTTTTTGTTGAATTGAATTTATCACAGCGACATATATAAATTTTATATAGTACTTTAAAGTTAAAAGGTAAGTTACATTTCGAAACCACCATTAATGCATGACTATAATATAAAATTTTTAAAGCAGAGAGGAACACATAAAAAACGTTTTAAAACAAAGCCTTATGACTGTTATGAGCTTTCTAAAACAAACCCAGACGCTCAACTAAACGCACTAGACGCATCAGTTAAAAGGTATTGTGTCATTTATTATTCTATAACAAAGCTTAAAATAGCTTTTGTTTTAATATCTATGTCTAAAGTAATTGCCGGTAAAGTTCAAAGATTTTGTTATGAAAGTTTTAGAACATTTTTGTTACCTCAGTTTAGTTTTGTGTCGGTCTAATGTGGCGATTCTGTCTTCCAAACTTTTAATGGGGAATGAACAAGATAAATCTTGTAGCCTTCTATGGCGTACAAAGAAAGGACCACTGTCTATATACAGTGGTCCTTGGTACAAAGTATGTAGCATGTGATTTGATTTTACATGTTTCACTGCTGATTTTGTGGTCTGTACAGACGAGACCGTTATTGTCCTAATCATCATAATCAACTGACTAAAGCGAGAAGAAATCTAAAAAAACATCTTGTCAAGAACCACGAAAAATTCGCGATATAATACTGTAATTTTAAGCACACTAAAGTCTCAGCTCTCAGCTTCTTATACCGGTATAAGTTGTCTGAAAAAAGTAACATAATCGTACAAGAATCAGAGCTACAAGTGCCCAAGGACTACTCAAGTAACATATACTCAAGTTGTCCTTGCAATTTCCATGCATACTTCCATCGCTGCATCATGAGCTCGATACAGTGCTGCACTTGCATAACTTATTGGCTTACATGTATTTAGTCTACATTACATGTATATTATGCTTACTACTACTATTTGCATGTACAGTATAGAATAACAATATTATTATACAGTAAGGTATACAGCGTATTACAGAATTCAGAAGTTGGGCAACAACTGGGGTTCATATGATGGCTCGCATTTTTTTACAAAAAGACGAACTACATGTACTATATGCTACTAGACGTGCTTACAAACGCACGGCGAGTTTCCATAAACTTAATTAACGACATGATTAATATACATGTAAGTCACACATGCATATTTGTGTAAAAGCTGTGTAAAAACCGCGACACAGGTGTCGATGTCGGCGCCCTTTTGACACTGCTTTTAAAACCTGATAGGGAATTTTTTCTTTTGCAAGTTTTTTATAAATAGCAATCAAAGTACGCGTATTACATGTACATGTATAGCATGTGTAATCGAAGCCCCGCGCTTGCTTGTAAACAATCACGAAAACAAATTAACAAACGAAATCTCTCTGCATACACATAAAAATTCCCAGAAGTTTTTGCTACCGTGAAATTTGTCTCGGCCAGCACGCAGCTGTTGTGGAACCTATCTAGATTATGTCATTGATTTGTGCACACAGCATTGGATGACCACACATGGCTGATTCATGCATCCAGCCTGTCCTTTGCATGCATGGTGCGCTCCTACATGTAGGTGGTCAAAAATGTCATCTGTTATGCGACTGTTCGCTCGCTTGACCGGTGGCCTCTGTGACTTTTTTATTCCTCGCCTTTGCATGTTTTTTTGAGGCTAATACTCTTGCGCGTCTGTTTTTCACAAATCAATAGCGGCAAGGAGAGGCAACACACGCAGCTTTGCACAGCGGGAGGGCTTGGACAATTCATCCAGTATAGCCCAGCTACCGCACGCTGCCGCTGCCGTGTCGGCTCTTTCGTCGGGTGTAGCTCGTACTGTAAAGGATCGGATACATGCAGGGGAAGGTTTGACATTAAGAAAAAAACCTGCAGGGCCCGGGTCCAAAACACAGCGTTTCAATCTTCCTTCACCCCGTTGGTGGCTGAAGCCGATTTCTGCCAACCACCCGCTGCTTTTACTGGCGGACCTACAGTAGCTCCCCCTCGCACCGAGGCTGTGCAGTATTTGTTGGCAAACAATTCATCCTGTGCCTGCAAATTCGGGCAAGTCGGGACAATCAAAGTCACAAACTAACCAGTGTGTTGCAGCAGCGCCAGCATGACGCCAGCACCGTCCACCAAGACCGAGCAGGACTTTGCCGACTGTGCATTCGGCGACTTCTGGCTGCGCAAGATGCGGACGCTCTACAAGCAGCTGGACGCTGTTGGCAACGGCTACCTGTGCCTCGACGACATGATCGAGCTGCCCACCTTGCTGCTGGACGCGTTCCCCAAGATGGCGACGGAGTCGGGAGACACGCTGGTCAAGTCAATGATTGACCTCTGGTACGGTTTTCTGTGCACCTCGGTTGACGAGGACGATCGCTGCCATCACCAGCTGCTGGAGAACGATCTCATCGAGAGCCTGAAACGGACCTTGAACACCGGTTTCAAGGAGCACCTGTACGAGGGCCTGGTGAAGCCGCTGTTTCAAGCAGCCGATTGCGACGCTGACGGCCTCATCAGCATGCTGGAGTACAAGACTATGATGCGAGCTTTCAAGGTGCCGGACCGGGACTCTGAGCTCATCTTCAAGCTGCAGGACACCGAGCACAAGGGCAAGATTGGCTTGGAAACTTTTCGGGCCATCTTGGCGAACTACTTCTACAGCGAAGACGAAAAGACAGGTAGGAGGTTTGGCCTCACTCCGGTCATTAGCTCGGCCTCACTCTGGTCATTAGCTCGGCCTCACTCCGGTCATTAGCTCGGCCTCACTCCGGTCATTAGCTTGTTGCACCTCACTCTGGTCATTAGCTTGGCCTCACTCCGGTCATTAGCTCGGCCTCACTCCGGTCATTAGCTTGTTGCACCTCACTCTGGTCATTAGCTTGGCCTCACTCCGGTCATTAGCTTGTTGCACCTCACTCTGGTCATTAGCTCGGCCTCACTCCGGTCATTAGCTCGGCCTCACTCCGGTCATTAGCTTGTTGCACCTCACTCTGGTCATTAGCTCGGCCTCACTCCGGTCATTAGCTTGGCCTCACTCCGGTCATTAGCTTGTTGCACCTCACTCTGGTCATTAGCTTGGCCTCACTCTGGTCATTAGCTTGTTGCACCTCACTCTGGTCATTAGCTTGTTGCACCTCACTCTGGTCATTAGCTTGGCCTCACTCCGGTCATTAGCTTGGCCTCACTCCGGTCATTAGCTTGTTGCACCTCACTCTGGTCATTAGCTTGGCCTCACTCCGGTCATTAGCTCGGCCTCACTCTGGTCATTAGCTTGTTGCACCTCACTCTCTGGTCATTAGCTCGGCCTCACTCTGGTCATTAGCTTGTTGCACCTCACTCTGGTCATTAGCTTGGCCTCACTCCGGTCATTAGCTCGGCCTCACTCTGGTCATTAGCTTGTTGCACCTCACTCCGGTCATTAGCTCGGCCTCACTCTGGTCATTAGCTTGTTGCACCTCACTCCGGTCATTAGCTCGGCCTCACTCTGGTCATTAGCTTGTTGCACCTCACTCTGGTCATTAGCTCGGCCTCACTCCGGTCATTAGCTCGGCCTCACTCCGGTCATTAGTTCGGCCTCACTCCGGTCATTAGCTTGGCCCCCAAACGAACGCCTCCCCAACCAAAGGCCTCCGTGTATTCGGGCCGCTCATCAACTACAAGCGACCGGAGGACTTCGGCGAGGTGGCGTGCGGCCCCTGCTGGGAGGGCAAAATGCGCTGCATGTTTCGCCGACTGGACATCGCTAATGAAGGCAAAATCAGCTGCAAGGATTTCATCCAGATAGCCAGGACTTTGTCCGTGCGCAGCCACCTGGACAAGCAGCGGAGCAACGCCGTTATGAGAGCGATTTTATCGTTGTGGATCAAGTTTATTGCCGTGGACAAGGACGGTGAGACTTACGATAGTGCATGCTTACACCTGCAACAGGTGTGACTATCAGTGCATCCTCATGATGAACCAACGCAACAGGTGTGACTACTATTAGTGCATTCTCATGGTCACCAATGCAACAGGTGTGACTATTAGTGCATTCTCATGGTCACCAATGCAACAAGTGTGACTATCAGTGCATTCTTATGGTCACCAATGCAACAGGTGTGACTATCAGTGCATTCTCATGGTCACCAATGCAACAGGTGTGACTATCAGTGCATTCTCATGCACTTCCTACGCCAAACCCGCCTCCGACAACGCCGCCCACAGGAAAGCACTTCGCCTCCATCACGGAGAAGGAGTTCATCAAGAACATGCGCACGCTCATCAATGGGAAATTCCGTCACGAGATCGACCAATTCGGCTGGACTTTCTTCAAGGCCGTGGAAACTTCCGGTGACGGCTACATTCAGCTGCAGGAGTACCGCAACATCCAGGAGGCCTGGGGCGTCACCAGGGAGGAGGCCGACGGGTTCTTCAAGGTGCTCGACTTGGACAAGGTGCGCTAGGGATATTGGGGAGATGGTATTTTGGTATGAAGGCTTGCAGAAAGTAGATAGAGTGGATATTTGGTAGAGCGGATATTGGGTAGAGTGGATATTTGGTAGAGTGGATATTGGGTAGAGGGGATATCAAGTTAATGGGCATCGGAAGGAAGGCATCTTGAGCAAATGATGCATTAATGGAGATTAAGCCTGTAGGATTTGCGGAAGAGAACTGTGGAACCCCGCCTGCTCACTCCCAGGACAACCGCATCTCGTCAGACGAGTACCTGACGGCCTGGTGCGACTACTTCCTTGGCGAGGACCCGCACAGCAAGTACAAGGCCCTGTTCGGCCCCGTCATCGCCAAGCCGGCGGCGCCTTGACGCGAAACTGAAAGGGTTTTTGAGATAACAACAGCTCGTCAGTTTGATAGCCTCCAAACAAAATATGCCGCGATAAAAGTACACTCGCTACTTTCTTTATCCTGCCTTTCCTGCCTCTGATTTATTCAATTACTCCTAGCTTTACTCTCGAACTATTTGCAGGTAGATACCCGTTGCTATGCAGGTGGGTATCCGTTGCTATGCTAGTGGATACCTGTTGCTATGCCAGCTGTGTACCCGTTGCTATGCCAGCTGTGTAGCCGTTGCTATGCAGGTGGGTATCCGTTGCTATGCTAGTGGATACCTGTTGCTATGCCAGCTGTGTACCCGTTGCTATGCCAGCTGTGTAGCCGTTGCTATGCTAGTGGATACCTGTTGCTATGCCAGCTGTGTACCCGTTGCTATGCCAGCTGTGTAGCCGTTGCTATGCAGGTGGGTATCCGTTGCTATGCTAGTGGATACCTGTTGCTATGCCAGCTGTGTACCCGTTGCCATGCCAGCTGTGTAGCCGTTGCTATGCTGTCGGATACCAGTTGCTGCTGTCGGATACCCGCTGCTATGCTGTCGGATACCCGTTGCTATGCAGGTAGATTCCCGTTGCTATGCCGGGTAGATACCCTACAACCTTCAAAGCAGGTATATTAAAGTAGTGCCTGTCGAGCTTCCCAGCTTCACGTGAGGAAATCCATAAAAGATTCCCTGCTCCCAACGCAATGATTCAATAAATAATTCAGCTTTTTCCAAATGCATATTCCAATTTTCAACCATCCCCTGCTATTTTACATGTACATAGTAATTTAAGCTGCCAATTGACGTAATTTATCCCCTAGAGCAACGCATTCAACACCTTACTTTAAGTAGCATATAATATTTCACCATGCGATATCGGACTTAAAATATATGATTGCTTTCTTAAAAGCCAATTCGTTAGAAATTATTTAAAGAATCTTAGTAGCTATCATAATTTATGGCAGTAAATCCTGCAGTATTGTCGCAGGTGTTGATTGACTTTGTGAGTTGTTTCGCGTACGTACGGCCAGCTGCAATGCAAATCTATCGCTGCTTGACAGATGAGACCTTCGCCCAGCTGAATTGACTGCTGAGTTGCAGCAAATGTCAATCATTTTAGAATTGGCATCCCGGTGTCCCCATCTACTGGCGCCCCTCTCCGCAATTTGGCGTCCCTCTATTTAGCGTGGCGTCCCTCTTCTCAATGTGGCGCCTAGCTCTTTCCTTGACGTGGCGCCCCTCTCCTTGATGTGACTCCCCTCTCTTCAATGTGGCGCCCCTTTCCTTGACGTGGCGACCATCTCCTTGACGTGGCGCCCCTCTCCTTGACGTGGCGCCCCTCCTCCTTGACGTGGCGCCCCTCTCTTCAATGTGGCGCCCCTTTCCTTGACGTGGCGACCCTCTCCTTGACGTGGCGCCCCTCTTTTTAATGTGGAGCCCCTTTCCTTGACGTGGCGCCCCTCTATTTAATAAGACAACCCACTCTTTAATGTGGCGCCCCTCTGGCACCCCTATTCTCAGCGTGGCGCCCCTATCTTTAATATGGCGCTTCTTTCTGTAGTGACTTGGCTGCTAACTGGCTATTCAGCAGCATTTACTAGCTATCTCTACGGGCTCTGTGATCCGCTGCACAGCAGCTCAGTCCCCTGTGCTGGGCCTAAGTGTTTACTACCCGATGACTCATCACCTGCCCTCGCGCGCGCGGAGTGTAATGGCTGCCTAGAGGGAGTAAACAGGATGACTCATCCGCCCAAGTTATATTTTTAGCACAGAATAAGCACGTGACTGTGCACGCATGCTATGCGTGGCCTCTGACCTTAAATTACGCCACTGCTGCGTGACAGGGTTACCTTATTTGGAAGTTGGCCTTGGATCACGCATCGCTCGCATGATTCTAAGGACCAAATAAGGGAGTTTCACGCGCTCACCGCATGAAACTCACGTGACTTTTGGGGGTCCGCTCGGCTATAAATACAGAGCATCTGGGAGCCGTTTTTTCCCCAGAGCGTCTCGTCGCGGAGCAGGAGCTGCCTCTCTGCCTCCGAGCTCTCCTCTCTCATTTCAGGATTTTCAGGTTTTCAGGTTCGAGCAGCAATTTTAGGAACGATCAACTGTCGAGACATTTTTCAGATTTGCCTTGCTCCGAGCGACTTCGTTATTTTATTTCAGGTGACGGATAGACAACTCTGTCGACGCGTCGAGTCTGCACACCAAGGTGGCAGCAACCCTACCAAGTCTAAGGCTAACGTTTTAGGTTCTTTTTCAGGCAAATCGATAGGTAGTACAACAGTACTATCTAGCTACTTCCGGAGCAGCGAGTTCTATTTCTAGGAACCTCTTCAAGAACTCGGGAAGGAGCGTAACATTTCCTTAGCGTGGCGCCCATGTTTCAAGTTGGACGCGAATCTAGCAGCGCCTCAGATAATAAAACTCAAAATATGAGCAGCTCAGAAAGTGAAAGTGCATTATTGCATGTAGCTCGCACTGTTGAAGAAAAAAGGAATCCATTTAACATTTTTTCTCCATGGAAATATGACTAATTTTCCTAGTAAGCAAAAAAAGATTCCTGGAGCATATGGTATGCTGGCTGTTGAGACCGAGCCCGCCCAGGGGCATTCAATGTTGAGCGGCTCCCAGATCCCGGCTGAGCCACAGCCAGTCATAAGCTGCTTCAGACAGACCCCGACAGGAGATCGCAGAGACAGAAAGACAGAGAACTCAGACTTTCCTCACAATTTTTACTCAGTTCCGAAAGCCAGAAAAATCTAAGCGAGCCAAGCAGCTCAGCCCAGCGCAGAGATAAAGTCGGGTGCAGGGGGGGGGGAGTCCTCTCTTGGGGCTTAGCGAGCCCAGTCGGAGGTGCCTGCAATGCAAAGGTAAATCCGCAGCTTGGTGGGTGGGAGAGAGCTGAGCAGGCAAGGGTAAGCGGGCAGCAGCTACTCAGTACTCGCTCACCTATAAGCCGATTCTGAGAGCTTGTCTCTGCTGAGCCCGCCAGCTTGTGCCTCTCCCTTCCCTCGTTGCGGCACTGCGCTGTACATTGCGCACCCGCGCGGGACTGCCGCTTTGCCGGCCCAAGAAAATAAAGGAAGAAAGGCCTTTGGGACACGCAGTCAGTAAGCCAAAGCCTTCCGTGTGTCTGTGTGGGACTCTCGGCAGCTCGCTCGGGGCAGAGGCGTCACCCCTGCTTCCCCAACCGCCCCCTCGGCTGCTTCTACGCGCGCAGAAATTGCCAAGCTGAGCCCCCAAAACTGCTCAGCTCAGCCTTGGAATAACAGATTATTTTATTGAATTCCTCCCATTCCCTGACGCCTCTCCCGATTCTGATTTCGTCAGCTCAAGGCAGCAGCGACGCGCAAAAATGAAGCGCAGGCCAAACTTCAGCCCCGCCGAGATGGAAGCGCTGATCGACGGCGTGGCGGCCAGCCGGGCGGTGGTGGCCGGCGCCAGCTCCGGCCGGGTGTCCAAGGCCAGCAAGGAGCGGGCCTGGCTGGCCATCACCGGCGGGGTGAACGCCGTTAGCCAGCTGCACCGCACCGTCGGCGAGGTCAGGAAGAAGTGGAAGAATCTCCGCATGGTGACGAAGGCCAAGAAGGAGGCGCTGCTGTCCGAGCTGGTCCAGGCGTGCCGCAGCCCCGATGGCCACGGTGGCGGCGCGGTGGACGCGGCAGCCGCCGCGCTGAAGCAGCTGAGCCCGACAGAGTGCCGCGTCATGGAGATCCTGGAGGGCGGAGCCGCCACCGCCGCTGTCGACGCCGCCATAGACGATCTGGATGACGGCCACCAGCTCGGCGACGACGGCAACTGGTCGACAGACGGCCACGCCGCCGACGCCGTGCAGGAGCGGCCGCTGCCGATCGACAGGTCGGAGATCATCCTCACCCGCCGCCTGCCGCGCCCGGCCTCACCGCTGCCGCTGCCTCCGGCACCGCCGACGCTGACTCTGATGCCGGCCGCGGCCCAGGCAGCGGTGGCGGCAGCTCCGCCCGCCCTGTTGAAGCCGTCGATCCTGACGGTCGTCGAGTCGCTTCAGCGACGCCTGCTGGCAGACGCCGAGGCTGCAGCGGCGACCGCGGCAAGCCCGACCGCGCCTCCGTCACCAACGGCCAAAAGCCGCGACCGGCACTGCAGCCGGCCCTGCCAGCGCTGCCGCTGCTGCCACTGCCGCCCCTCCCCGTCGGCAGGCAGCGGCGAGCAGCACCCGGCCGAGTCCATCGAGCGCCGCCTGCTGCGAGTCGAAGAGCGCCGGCTGCGGCTCGAGCGCGAGAAGCTTGCCGCCCTGCGCGGCATAGGCGCCAGTCTGCGCCACATCGCCGGCGCCCTGACGATCGGCAACGGAGCGCCGGCTGCGCTTAGCGACGCCTGCCAGGTTGTTAAGGACGCCGATGAGGAGAGTCAAGAAGCTTCTCAGCAGGATTACTAGAGACTGTTGTGACCAGATACTCAAATTTGAGTTCCCTTTTATTGATGATGGCTGAGCATTTCTCAACTCAGAACTTTGAGCCACAGGTAGTGGCAGCCTCTGCTGCTTCCGATGCCTGAGCTTCTCCTTGTGCCAGACTGACTGACTGACTGACTGACTGACTGACTGACTGACTGACTGACTGACTGACTGACTGACTGACTGACTGACTGACTGACTGACTGACTGACTGACTGACTGACTGACTGACTGACTGACTGACTGACTGACTGACTGACTGACTGACTGACTGACTGACTGACTGACTGACTGACTGACTGACTGACTGACTGACTGACTGACTGACTGACTGACTGACTGACTGACTGACTGACTGACTGACTGACTGACTGACTGACTGACTGACTGACTGACTGACTGACTGACTGACTGACTGACTGACTGACTGACTGACTGACTGACTGACTGACTGACTGACTGACTGACTGACTGACTGACTGACTGACTGACTGACTGACTGACTGACTGACTGACTGACTGACTGACTGACTGACTGACTGACTGACTGACTGACTGACTGACTGACTGACTGACTGACTGACTGACTGACTGACTGACTGACTGACTGACTGACTGACTGACTGACTGACTGACTGACTGACTGACTGACTGACTGACTGACTGACTGACTGACTGACTGACTGACTGACTGACTGACTGACTGACTGACTGACTGACTGACTGACTGACTGACTGACTGACTGACTGACTGACTGACTGACTGACTGACTGACTGACTGACTGACTGACTGACTGACTGACTGAATGGGTCAGGAATGACTATTTCAGTTTTCAATCGGCTTATTTTAAGTGGCCTAATTTGTTAAAAATATGCATCCTATTTCAGCCAAAATCGCAAGCCGCACCTGGTGTTTGATTGACGCTATTCTCCTACAGCCAACTAAATGCCATTGATTATAAAAACCATAACAGTTTACAACTCATTGCTTTCAACAAACATGACTTCTTAATAATGAATGACTTTTCAAGGTATTAAATTGAAAGTAAAACATTTTGTATAAAAAATTAATTAAGTAAACTTTTCTTATAATTAAAAAGTACTAAGCAAAATATGCGCATAGGTAATGATTGAAACATAGCCGAAAATATATAGCTATTTCGAGCGAGACAGTAAAGAGCACAAATACTTGCATGCCAGGGAATGAAAATGTATGTGCAACCCGCTGCAAAACAAAATATGGAGCTTATTAAGCACGGATAAAGTAATTGCTGAGCCGTAACAACTACAAATAACAGAAGTTAGGGGTCATTTGAATACGCTACAGTTATCGAGTTATGTACATAAGGACAGATGTACATGTAGTTACTTTTGGGGTCATTTCAAGACAGAACAGGTTTGGGGTCATCTGAGGCTGCAACGGACTTGGGGTCATCTGAGGACATAACGGACTTGGGGTCATTTGAGGACATAACGGACTTGGGGTCATTTGAGGACATAACGGACTTGGGGTCATTTGAGGACATAATGGACTTGGGGTCATTTGAGGACATAACGGACTTGGGGTCATTTGAGGACATAACGGACTTGGGGTCATTTGAGGACATAATGGACTTGGGGTCATTTGAGGACATAACGGACTTGGGGTCATTTGAGGACATAACGGACTTGGGGTCATTTGAGGACATAATGGACTTGGGGTCATTTGAGGACATAATGGACTTGGGGTCATTTGAGGACATAATGGACTTGGGGTCATTTGAGGACATAATGGACTTGGGGTCATTTGAGGACATAACGGACTTGGGGTCATTTGAGGACATAACGGACTTGGGGTCATTTGAGGACATAACGGACTTGGGGTCATCTGAGGACATAACGGACTTGGGGTCATTTGAGGACATAACGGACTTGGGGTCATTTGAGGACATAATGGACTTGGGATCATTTGAGGACATAACGGACTTGGGGTCATTTGAGGACATAACGGACTTGGGGTCATTTGAGGACATAATGGACTTGGGGTCATTTGAGGACATAATGGACTTGGGGTCATTTGAGGACATAATGGACTTGGGGTCATTTGAGGACATAATGGACTTGGGGTCATTTGAGGACATAATGGACTTGGAGTCATTTGAGGACATAACGGACTTGGGGTCATTTGAGGACATAACGGACTTGGGGTCATTTGAGGACATAATGGACTTGGGGTCATTTGAGGACATAATGGACTTGGGGTCATTTGAGGAAATAATGGACTTGGGGTCATTTGAGGACATAATGGACTTGGGGTCATTTGAGGACATAATGGACTTGGGGTCATTTGAGGACATAACGGACTTGGGTTCATTTGAGGACATAATGGACTTGGGGTCATTTGAGGACATAATGGACTTGGGGTCATTTGAGGACATAACGGACTTGGGGTCATCTGAGGACATAACGGACTTGGGGTCATTTGAGGACATAACGGACTTGGGGTCATCTGAGGACATAACGGACTTGGGGTCATTTGAGGACATAACGGACTTGGGGTCATTTGAGGACATAACGGACTTGGGGTCATTTGAGGACATAACGGACTTGGGGTCATTTGAGGACATACATGTAAAGGACTTAGGGTCATTTGAGGACATAATGGACTTGGGGTCATCTGGGATCATTTGAATGCAATGCCAAGCCAAACTGAATCTCAAGCGTACAAAAACTGATGGAAAGTCAGCCCGCACATTCCAGAGCATAGCTACTCTAAAAAACTTACAAAAAATCCTGACAAGGCAGATAAAAACGGAGCACACGGACAAGAAGACCCAGTTCAAAGTCGTATTGCACGGAGACACAACCTTTGTTCCCGGCCGTACCTGGCACTGTCAATCAAAAATTAAAAAACGACGCTCCGCACGCGCACTTAAAATTGTCGAAGGCGGTGACACAACAGAAGGCACGAAAATATGACAGCACTGCGCCTTGGCAGACAAATAATGAGGCAAATTTGACAAATGGCCACAAAAGAAGAATAATACAAGACATAAGTACTCTGCTCTGGGTAATTTTATTGAGCATACCAGTTGGTCAATGCAATAGTGGAGGACTTCAGGCACATGGTACGCACACGACAGGGGTAAGCTCTTTGCTTGATTAAATGTCGTTTTCATTTATCTATAAAGCATAGGATACTGCTCCTAAGAAAGCGTGGACTATCTTAGAGAAGATTGCCTGCCGATAGCGGAAAGTGTCGACAAATCTTCGGCAGAATGTACGGCCGTCTAGGGAAACTATTTTTTGAAATTGTCTTTGACCGAATGTGTAGGTTGTCCACGGCGGAATGTGTAGGTGTTGCCTATGCTCAAATGTGTGGGTTGTCCATGGCAGAATGTGTAGGCTGTCTATGGTAATATGTGTAGTTTGTCTATGGCAGAATGTGTAGTTTGTCTATGGCAGAATGTGTAGGTTGTCCACGGCGGAATGTGTAGGTGTTGCCTATGCTCAAATGTGTGGGTTGTCCATGGCAGAATGTGTAGGCTGTCTATGGTAATATGTGTAGTTTGTCTATGGCAGAATGTGTAGTTTGTCTATGGCAGAATGTGTAGGTTGTCTATGGCAGAATGTGTAGTTTTTCTATGGCAGAATGTGTAGGTTGTCTATTGTAAAATATGTGGTTTGTCTATAACAAAATGTCTCGTCTATGGTAAAATGTGTGGGTTCTCTACAATAAAATGTGCGAGTTGTCTATGGTAAATACGTGGGTTATCTATGGCAGAATGGAGTTTATGCATAGCCGATTTGGGATTTTTTGGCCGATTTTTTCGTTACCGAAGACATTTGCAGCTCGCACAATTAAAGAAACGCTAATTGAAGTGAAGGACAGAAACCAAGGATTACCAAGAAGACCAACTAAAGCCTGAAGTCCAACTGAGATGTCAATCAAATCTTTGAGTGCCGCAGTTGGAACCCGTTGTTGTTGCTATGCAAAATTCTGTCGCCATCATCCAGCCTGAGATTCGCCGCCGCGTCGTCCTCGCCTTCGTCTCGCCGAAGATTCGCCAGTCTCTGAAGATTTTCGCCGGACTTTGCCCGACGAATACGACGGGCCGCTTGGCCGAAAACTTGGCCGAGGAAGCCCAGGCCGATGCCGAACATGGTGACGGCTCCAAGCCGGCCGAGAAAGTCTGTGGCCGGGTTGGCCAGGTAGGACACGGTGAGGCAGCCGCCCACGCACAGCCGCATCAGGCAGAATGACACCAGGAAGGTCAGCTCTACGACTAGCAGCAGCTGGGACCTGCGAATGAGCAGTTCATGACCACAGCTAATCAGAATGAGCAGTCAATGACCACAGCTAATCAGAATAAGCAGTCAATGACCACAGCTAATCAGAATGAGCAGTCAATGACCACAGCTAATCAGAATAGCAGTCAATGACCACAGCTAATCAGAATGAGCAGTTCATGACCACAGCTAATCAGAATGAGCAGTTCATGACCACAGCTAATCAGAATGAGCAGTTCATGACCACAGCTAATCAGAATGAGCAGTTCATGACCACAGCTAATCAGAATGAGCAGTTCATGACCACAGCTAATCAGAATGAGCAGTTCATGACCACAGCTAATCAGAATGAGCAGTTCATGACCACAGCTAATCAGAATGAGCAGTTCATGACCACAGCTAATCAGAATGAGCAGTTCATGACCACAGCTAATCAGAATGAGCAGTTCATGACCACAGCTAATCAGAATGAGCAGTTCATGACCACAGCTAATCAGAATGAGCAGTCCATGACCACAGCTAATCAGAATGAGCAGTTCATGACCACAGCTAATCAGAATGAGCAGTTCATGACCACAGCTAATCAGAATGAGCAGTTCATGACCACAGCTAATCAGAATGAGCAGTTCATGACCACAGCTAATCAGAATGAGCAGTTCATGACCACAGCTAATCAGAATGAGCAGTTCATGACCACAGCTAATCAGAATGAGCAGTTCATGACCACAGCTAATCAGAATGAGCAGTTCATGACCACAGCTAATCAGAATGAGCAGTTCATGACCACAGCTAATCAGAATGAGCAGTTCATGACCACAGCTAATCAGAATGAGCAGTTCATGACCACAGCTAATCAGAATGAGCAGTCCATGACCACAGCTAATCAGAATGAGCAGTCCATGACCACAGCTAATCAGAATGAGCAGTTCATGACCACAGCTAATCAGAATGAGCAGTTCATGACCACAGCTAATCAGAATGAGCAGTTCATGACCACAGCTAATCAGAATGAGCAGTTCATGACCACAGCTAATCAGAATGAGCAGTTCATGACCACAGCTAATCAGAATGAGCAGTTCATGACCACAGCTAATCAGAATGAGCAGTTCATGACCACAGCTAATCAGAATGAGCAGTTCATGACCACAGCTAATCAGAATGAGCAGTTCATGACCACAGCTAATCAGAATGAGCAGTTCATGACCACAGCTAATCAGAATGAGCAGTTCATGACCACAGCTAATCAGAATGAGCAGTTCATGACCACAGCTAATCAGAATGAGCAGCCCATGACCACAGATAACCAGAATGAGCAGTCCATGACCACAGATAACCAGAATGAGCAGTCCATGACCACAGATAACCAGAATGAACAGTCCATGACCACGGCTAACCAGAATGAGCAGTCCATGAAAAGATAACCAGAATGAGCAGTCCATGACAAGATAACCAGAATGAGCAGTCCATGACCACAGATAACCAGAATGAGCAGTCCATGACCACAGATAACCAGAATGAGCAGTCCATGACCACAGATAACCAGAATGAGCAGTTCATGACCACAGATAACCAGAATGAACAGTCCATGACCACGGCTAACCAGAATGAGCAGTCCATGAAAAGATAACCAGAATGAGCAGTCCATGACCACAGTTATTCAGAATGAGCAGTAAAATGACCAACAGCAGCTCAAACCAACCTGAGCGGACTGTTCCCGCCGCCGGAATTTCTTAGAAACCAGCGCAACTGCAGCAGCGGGTTGGTGCACTCGCTACCGCCAATGGTGATGGTGAGCTCCGGTGCCCATCGGCAGCCGAAGAGCGACATGGCCAGGCCGAACACGCTGGCGCAGTGGTGCAGCAGCATCAGGGGTCCTTCGGTGCGGTGCAGCAGGCACCAGGCCAGGTCAAAAAGAAAATAGCCCAAGCACACGGTGAACAGGAGCCGCTCCAGGCAGTTGTAGGGCTGGCCTGGACAGTAGGGGTGAACACAGGTGCGTTATGCGTAGGTGCATTAAAGCGATTCTCACGGGTGGATTAGGGCCATTCTCACGGGTGGATTAGGGCCATTCTCACGGGTGGATTAGGGCCTCTCACGGGGGGATTAGGGTGATCTCACAGGTGGATTAGTGATGATTCTAAAAGGTGGATTTGGGTGATTCTCACAGGTGGATTTGGGTGATTCTCACAGGTGGATTAGGGCGATTCTCAGGGTGGATTAGGGCCATTCTCACGGGTGGATTAGTGATGATTCTAAAAGGTGAATTTGGGTGATTTTCATGGATGGATTAGGGTGATTTACCCGAATGGATTAGTGATGATTCTAAAAGGTGAATTTGGGTGATTTTCACGGATGGATTAGGGTGATTTACCCGAATGGATTAGTGATAATTCTAAAAGGTGGATTTGGGTGATTTTCACGGATGGATTAGGGTGATTTACCCGAATGGATTAGTGATAATTCTAAAAGGTGGATTTGGGTGATTTTCACGGATGGATTAGGGTGATTTACCCGAATGGATTAGTGATAATTCTAAAAGGTGGATTAGGGTGATTTACCCGAATGGATTAGTGATAATTCTAAAAGGTGGATTTGGGTGATTTTCACGGATGGATTAGGGTGATTTTCCCGAATGGATTAGGGCGATTCTCACAGGTAGATTAGGGGCGGTTCTCACTGGTGGATTAGAGTGATCTCACAGGTGGATTAGTGATGATTATCACAGGTGGATTAGTGATAATTCTCACAGGTAGATTAGGGTGATCTCACGGGTGGATTAGGGCGATTCTCACAGGTGGATTAGTCGATGTCCAAGGGTGAATTAGGGCGATTCTCACAGGTGGATAAGGGTGATTCTCACAAGTGGCTTAGGGTGATTTTCACGGGTGGATTTGGGTGATTTTCACGGATGGATTAGGGTGATTTTTCCGAATAGATTAGGGCGATTCTCACAGGTGGATTAGGGACGATTCTCACAGGTGGATTAGGGACGATTCTCACAGGTGGATTAGGGGCGGTTCTCACTGGTGGATTAGAGTGATTTTCACGGGTGGATTAGGGTGATTTTCCTGGATTGATCAGTGGTGATTCTCACGCGGGGATTAGTGGCGACTCTCACCTGCGGATTAGGGCGCCGCTAAAAATAAAGCCTATCGAATATAAAATCTGAAGGCATTAATTAAGCCTGTATTTACAGCCAGTAAAATTGATAGAATCGCAAAATTTCTGAGGGAGCAGCTGAGACGTGCAGTAGATCCATAGACATAATCGAATTGTCGCGGGTGCCAGAAACAAAGGAAAACAAGAAGTTAGAGGAAGATTAGAAAACAACATAAGAGAAATCGAATTAGAAACAATGGCTACGCGCACTCGTGTTTGGCCATTATTTCAGCCCCTTACCTACTACGCAACGTCATTGTCTATAAGACACAGCCTGGCCATTATTTCAGCGTGCCGGAAGCGGTCATTATTTCAGGGTAAGAGTCTGCGTGCGTGCGACTGCGTAAAGAGGGCGGTGGTTGGCGATGGTTGGACTAAAAATAAAAAAGCTGTTGGGCAATAGACTATAAATGAATAAGCTGATGATAGGCTTGAGCTGACGAGAAGTAGAGATAGTCGAGATCGAGGATTAACAGAGCTGTCTTTTCTTTTTTCGGCTATGGCGCTTATCAATTGGTCGCATCTTCCCGTGGACAGCCTTAACGGAGTAACTAGATATGAGAACTACTATCCGAGCTAAGTGCAAAGGAGCTTCAGTGGAGGTGAGACAGGAGACGCGGATGAAGCATGGTTAGTACATGTACATTAAGTTGTAAGTAAATTAGCGGCTATACTATTGGTTATATAGAAACTGTGAATTTTTTACAATACCCATTAAGCTGCAGGTCGGATGGATTCGGAAAGTGCAGTTCGGTTTTTCGAGAATTGCCACTTCAAGGATTGCACGTTTCATTTTTAATGAGCAACTTCTGATGAACAGACTACGACTACTATGTTGTTTTTGTGTTAGGCGCGTTTTCTGCTAAATAGTTTTGTGGCTAAATAGTTTTGACTATCATTTTCTTCTCACTAATATTACTATTGTTATGATTATCATTACTGTGAACATTATTCCCTTATGCCAGTTAATATATGAATACTTTAACTAATCGTCTATGGTTCAAACGTCTGTTAAAGCTGAAATAATGGCCAGTTGAGTTTGTCATTACGCCAGGCTGTGTCTTCTGGACAATGTACCCTTCGTGGAGGTCATGGAGGTCCAAAACAAAGTGGCCCTAAAATTAAAATGATGCTGGCCATCCAAGTTGCCAAAATAATATTAGCTGTATTGAAAGCTGGATGCTTGACAGCGTTTAAATAATAAGTATTGAATATTTATTAACTATTATTATTTAAATGCATGACGAACGCTTTTGAAAAAATACCATCGGATACCATGCACCCCTGGAATTTAAAAACTCATATAGACACCTGGGATAAAATCCCATTGAATCCTGTCGACACCTGGGAAAAATCCCTAAAATCCCCACCGAATTCCATAGACACCTGGGATAAAAATCCCCCATTGAGTCCCATAGAAACCTGGGAAAAAATCCCCAGAGTCCTATAGGCACCTGGGATAAAAATCCCCACTGAGTCCCACAGACAACTGGGATAAAAATCCCCATTGAATCCAATAGAAACCTGGGATAAAAATCCCCACTGAATCCCATAGACACCTGAGATAAAAATCCCCACTGAATCCCATAGACGCCTGAGATAAAAATCCCCACTGAATCCCATAGACACCTGAGATAAAAATCCCCATTGAATCCCATAGACACCTGGGATAAAAATCACCGCTGAATCCCATAGACACCTGGGATAAAAATCCCCATTGAATCCCATAGACACCTGGGATAAAAATCACCGCTGAATCCCATAGACACCTGGGATAAAAATCACCGCTGAATCCTATAGACACCTGGGATAAAAATCCCATTAAATTTCCATAGACACCTGGGATAAAAATCCCATTAAATTTCCATAGACACCTGGGATAAAAATCCCATTAAATTTCCATAGACACCTGGGATAAAAATCCCATTAAATTTCCATAGACACCTGGGATAAAAATCCCATTAAATTTCCATAGACACCTGGGATAAAAATCTCATTAAATCCCATAGACACCTGGGATAAAAATCCCATTAAATCCCATAGACACCTGGGATAAAAAT
Organism: Macrostomum lignano; assembly: GCA_002269645.1. Lineage (NCBI taxonomy): Eukaryota > Metazoa > Platyhelminthes > Macrostomidae > Macrostomum > Macrostomum lignano. Next base: position 116,580 of record NIVC01002943.1, read on the forward strand.
CCCATTAAATCCCATAGACACCTGGGACAAAAATCCACACTGAATACGAGCTAACAACAGACAAATGAGACAAAAATCCCCATTAAATTCCATCGATGCTCACCCTGCATTTCCCAGTAGACGGCGTTGCGCCCAAAGCTCGCCAAATCCCAGCCGGCCAGCGCCGTGACCAAGCAGGCGTGCGCCACCGTCACCATGCGGCAGCGCCATTCGCGCGAAAAATGGCGCGTGGCGCCAAACACGGCCAGAAATTTGTAGGCGCCGGTCCAGCAGGCGAAAGCGAAGGCCACTTCGGCTGCCAAGCGGCCGGTGCTGGCTGAGCAGCCAAGGTCAGCGGGCATGCTGGGATTTCAATACTTGGCTTCACTTGGGCTGCAATAAACTGCGGTTTCTACTGCCAGTAGCAGATCTGGGAAATTCTCTGCCGATCTGAAATAAAAAGCAGTGTTTAAAATGAAGCTGGAACTTTAGGGGTGATTTTGGGGTGGCTTACGGATGCTTATGGGGTGGCTTCGGGATGATTTTGTGAGTGGCTTAGGGATGATTTTGGGGTGGCTTGGGATGATTATGGAGTGGTTTAGGGATGATTTTGTAAGTGGGTTAGGGATGACTTTGTGGGGCTTTGGGATGATTTTGTGAGTGGGTTAGGGATGATTGTGGAGTGGCTTAGGGGTGATTATGGAGTGGCTTAGGGATGATTTTGTGAGTGGGTTAGGGATGATTGTGGAGTGGCTTAGGGATGATTATGGAGTGGCTTAGGGATGATTTTTTGGGGGCTTGGGGATGATTTTGTGAGTGGCTTAGGGATGATTTTGTGAGTGGGTTAGGGATGATTTTGTGGGGGCTTAGGGATGATTTTGTGGGGCTTAGGGATGATTTTGTGAGTGGGTTAGGGATGATTTTGTGAGTGGGTTAGGGATGATTTTGGGGTGGCTTAGGGATGATTATGGAGTGGCTTAGGGATGATTTTGGGGTGGCTTAGGGATGATTATGGAGTGGCTTAGGGATGATTTTGGGGTGGCTTAGGGATGATTATGGAGTGGCTTAGGGATGATTTTGGGGTGGCTTAGAGATGATTTTGTGGGGGCTTAGGGATGATTTTGTGAGTGGCTTAGAGATGATTTTGTGGGGGCTTAGGGATGATTTTGTGGGGGCTTAGGGATGATTTTGTGAGTGCCTTAGGGATGATTTTCTGGGGGCTTAGGGATGATTTTGGGGTGGCTTAGGGATGATTTTGGGGTGGCTTAGCGATGACTTTGGGTGTCTTAGGAATGATTTTGCGAGTGGCTTCGGGATGATTTTGTGAGTGGCTTAGGGATGATTATGGGGTGGCTTGGGGATGATTTTGGGGTGGCTTAGGGATGATTTTGGAGTGGCTTATGGATAATTTTAGGGTGACTTAGGAATGATTTTGATGCCTAGTATGGAGAACTCGAGGTAAAATAAGAAACTAGGAAAAGTCTCTAGCAAATAACAGGACACCCAAACTGAATAAAATGCGCCGTGACTACTAACAGTAAAATATAATAACCGAATATATTTAGCAACGAGACTTGCACTAAAATTCAAATCTTGACTTATTTCGCATGCAGTGGCAATGTAGCGAGCAAACGCTTCAGTGCAATTACTATAAACCATGCAATAGAATTGAAGCAAAGGTTATTAAATATCATCCTGGAAGCAAATCATAAGTTATCTTATCACCAATTAAGACAGAGAAGGATAACGGCAGTAAAACAAAGAAGCTACCAAGAAAACGCCAATAGCAGAAATTTCAATAGCCAGAACAAATTCCGAAATAGCAACTGTGGAACTTTTTTGAGTTCTGGAGCAATTCTCTGTCTCGGAAAGTTTTTGGCCCCAGCTGGAGATTGGCGATTAGAAAGAGATCCGGCTGACTGATGGCAATTAAGCATCTCCGGCTGATGCTGGTCTCTCAGTTGCCGCAGGCTGCTGGTCCTCGCCGGCCCCTCCGTTGCACCGGCCGGGAGCCGCGGCGCTCGCGTCCTCATCGCCATCGACCTCCTCGTCGAGTCCCCAGGCGTCGCCGTCGTCGCTCCAGCCGTCCGCAGCGTCCGCTTCGCCGCCTTCGCCCTCCGCCATCGCCAAGGCCAGCGCGGCAGACGGCGTCGTCTGCTGCTGCTGCTGCTCTTTGGTTGCCATGGAAACCGACGCCGAAGATGACGCACCGCGGATGCTGGGCTCCAGTTCGGCCAGAAATTCGTCGATCTGCCGGCCGGCGGCGGTCACCACCGGCTTGATGGTCAGCGCCTCGGCCGTTAGGCCGCCCGTTTGTGATGACGAAGGCGGAGGCTGCTTGGACGGTGCGGGCGCCGGCTGGCTGTCCGACGCAGCAATTTCGACGTCCCCAGCGTTGCCGGCATCGCTACCGCCGCCCCCCGCCATCCCGTCGCTCTCCCATTCGTTGCCCCAGTCTGCATCGTCGTCATCCGGGTCGGAGAGCGCCGCCACTGGCGGCGGCTCCTCAGCAACGGTTGCCAGGCGGGAGTTGTCGTCCTGGGCAGCCGATTTTCTGGGAGGATTGCGGCGGTGAAACCATGAAACCCTGCACCCAAACCCATACCCAATCCGGAAACCCACACCCAAACCCATACCCAATCCGGAATCCCACACCCAAACCCATACCCAATCCGGAATCCCACACCCAAACCCATACCCAATCCGGAATCCCACACCCAAACCCATACCCAATCCGGAATCCCACACCCAAACCCATACCCAATCCGGAATCCCACACCCAAACCCATACCCAATCCGGAATCCCACACCCAAACCCATACCCAATCCGGAATCCCACACCCAAATCCATACCCAACCCCACACTCAACACCACACTCAACCCCACACCCAACCCCACACCCAACCCCACACCTAATCCCACACCAAGCCCCTCGCTCTCCGGCGGCTCACAGTCGGTGCCGGTCAGCCAGAATCCTGGCCGACTCGGCCTCCACCATCGCCGCCTGCCGACGGGCCTCGGACGCCGCGGCCTCCTCCGGCCCCCTGTAGCGGTCGCTGAGAGCGGCGAGGTCTCTCAGCGGCAGCGGGGCGGAGCCGGCGCCGCAGCTGCTGCTGCTGTTGAAGCCGCTGTCGCCAACGCCCCCCGCCGTCCCCAGCTGATCGGCCGGGTCGCCAGGCGCGGCGCCGAGGAGTCGCCGACGCGGCTGGGCATCGGTGAACAGCGACTGCCTGGCGGCGTCGGCCTTGTCGCCGAACAAAGCGGCGTAGCCGGCCAGCGGCAGGAGGGCGGCGACGGCCAGGTGGGTCCGCGCCACCAGCCGGTCGTGTCGGTCGCGAAGGCCCAGCAGCAGCTCGGGAATCAGCGAGCGCTGCGCGCTGCGGGATGGACGGACGAGTTGCTTTTTCATCCGAATTTTGTCACTGTTCCTCTGGCTAAATCCTCATTCTTGTAGAGGAATCGCCATTTCCATACCTAAATCTTTATTCCCGATTCAAAAATCCTTCCTAAATCCTAAATCGATTTCCCATTCCTAAAACCTCATTTTCCATTCCTAAAACCTCATTTCCCATTCCTAAATTCTCATTTCCCATTCCTAAATCCTCATTTCCCATTCCTAAATTCTCATTTCCCATTCCTAAATTCTCATTTCCCATTCCAAAATCCTCATTTCCCATTCCTAAATTCTCATTTCCCATTCCAAAATCCTCATTTCCCATTCCTAAATCCTCATTTCCCATTCCTAAAACCTCATTTCCCATTCCTAAAACCTCATTTCCCATTCCTAAATTCTCATTTCCCATTCCTAAATTCTCATTTCCCATTCCTAAATCCTCATTTCCCATTCCTAAATCCTCATTTCCAATTCCTAAATCCTCATTTCCCATTCCTAAATCCTCATTTCCAATTCCTAAATCCTCATTTCCCATTCCTAAATTCTCATTTCCCATTCCTAAATTCTCATTTCCCATTCCTAAATTCTCATTTCCCATTCCTAAATCCTCATTTCCCATTCCTAAATCCTCATTTCCAATTCCTAAATCCTCATTTCCCATTCCTAAATCCTCATTTCCCATTCCTAAATCCTCATTTCCAATTCCTAAATCCTCATTTCCCATTCCTAAATCCTCATTTCCCATTCCTAAATCCTTATTTCCCATTCCTAAATCATCATTTCTCATTCCTAAATCATCATTTCCCATTCCTAAATCCTCATTTCCCATTCCTAAATCCTCATTTCCCATTCCTAAATCCTCATTTCCCATTCCTAAATCCTTAGTTCCCATTCCTAAATCATCATTTCTCATTCCTAAATCATCATTTCCCATTCCTAAATCATCATTTCCCATTCCTAAATCCTCATTTCCCATTCCTAAATCCTCATTTCCCATTCCTAAATCCTCATTTCCCATTCCTAAATCCTCATTCCCATTCCTAAATCCTCATTTCTCCAGAGCGGCTCACCCGGCCCAGTCCAGCAGGTGGCAGTAGGCCGGGAAATGCTCCAGCAGTGCGCAGCGCACCGGCAGATCCCGGATGCGCAGCACCATGGCCAGGTACGGCACGAGTTCGCGCTGAAAATTGGCCTCGCTTAGTAGGCAGTCGCCGTCTGGGGGCCTGGCGGCGCCCCGGTAGGGACGCAACAGGTATGGCAACAGGTAGGTGGCTGCCATGGGGTGCGTGAGCGGCAGGCGGCCAAGAAGCAGCCGGCCGAGGCGCCTGTGGGCGGTTCGGTTGAGGAAATTAGTGGAGGGGCGGATTTAGGACTCCCAAGGACGGATGTAGGCGCCTTAAGGGTGGATTAAGGATCCTCAAGGGCGGATTAAGGATCCTCAAGGGCGGATTAAGGATCCTCAAGGGCGGATTAAGGATCCTCAAGGGCGGATTAAGGATCCTCAAGGGCGGATTAAGGATCATCAAGGGCGGATTAAGGATCCTCAAGGGCGGATTAAGGATCCTCAAGGGCGGATTAAGGATCCTCAAGGGCGGATTAAGGATCCTCAAGGGCGGATTAAGGATCCTCAAGGGCGGATGTAGGATTCTAAAAGGCGGATTTAGGATTTTAAGGGGCGGATTCAGGATTTCCAAGAGCGGATGTAGGCCCCTTAAGGGCGGATGTAGGATTCTTAGAGGCGGTTTTATGATTCCCAAGGGCGGAAACCCTCACCTGGCAACCAGGCCCTCCGGCAGCTCGAACAAACGACTCTTCAACGCCACGTAGAACTGCCTCAGTTCGTCTTCGCTTTTCAACGAGAAGTCGGCCAGAAAGCCGGACAGCTGAGTGAAGCAGTTGGCCGAAAATGCCACGTGACGCTGCAGCCGTTTGGCCGGGGTTCGCTCGGTTGGCGAGGCCGAGCACAGACAGTTCTTGGCCAGGTTGCGCAGCTGGTCTAGGTGCTGCCGCCGCCGCTGCTGCTGAGGCTGCGGATCCGGCAGCTTCGAGCATCTGACGGCGTCGATGGCGTCGCAGATGTCGAGGGCGGTGCGGCCCAGGCAGTACAGATCGAAGGAGTCGCGTCTGTCGGCGCTGAACACGTAGGCCTGCATGGCGGGGGATGGAGATCAGTGTGTTTTTCAAGTCCTCGCTGCGCTACTGCTAGTAGGATGGTACAGAATTTAACTGTAGTTTTTTGTTATAGACAACAGATACTACATGTAAGTGTTACAATAACTAGATCGGCCACTCGGCACGTGTGCGTGTAAGCTACTTGCAGTTCAGTAGTAAGTTAAACAGAAGCATGTTGATGTATTTTTAAAGCCAAGGCTCATTTTATTGGCTCTTACCCTTTCCACACTACCCCCGCGCCCCGTCCCAATTTTATTGCCTTTCTCGGAATTCCAGCCTAAAGCTGCCATGTACATTTCAGTTGATTGGCTAATGTACATTATGGCTGAACCAATTAGCAAGTTGCCTACGCCTGCAAGCTTGGGCTTCTTATTAAAAATCATTTCAGCTGACTTTATTTTTGTAAAATAGTTTATGTATTCTTTTTTGCTACTGAACTGAAAGTAGGCTGTTTAGCATATATATGCGTAGCGTAGATTATAAAGTAGCAGCAGCGCTATCATACGATGTTGTTGCCACAGGCTTTAACATGTTGTTCAGGTCAGGGGTAATTTTTGTCAGGTGTCGCGTTTTGGTCAGGAATAATTTTGATCAGGGGTGGAACATCAGTTTTTCTCGAATAGTTCTCGAGCATGAAGCTTTGAGTTCAGTTTGAGTTATGAATTTTAGCTAAATTTTACTCTTGCTGAATAAAAAACAAGCAGTTTTCGCATAATTTTTGTTAATAATTAGCGAAAAGTCAAACCCGGAAATAACGCGATAAAAAATGTTGTGTTTTACACTATAATAGCCTATTGACACTTAAAACGAGCCACCAACCTCGTCCCTATCGATTGCGCAATCGCCCAGTCGAGTTCGCACTGTCTTCAGCGCATCAGCTGACATCTGGTCGAATGGTCGGCATAGCTCGAAACCGCCCAGCTTCCACTGGCCCTGGCTGGTGCAGAACAGACTGCGCTGGCACACATTATTGTGGGACAGCTGCGCCTGCGGCAGGGGTGGATTGGAGCGGATTCTACATTTTCCTGTTTGGGGGCGATTCTTGTGGCCATTTTATGGCAATTTTAGAGCGATTCTTGTGAAAAGTTTGTGGCGATTTTGGGGCGATTTTTGTGACCAGTTTTGTGCGTTTCTTGCGACCACTTTGGGGTGATTTATAATTTTTGTGATGAGTTTGGGGCGATTATTGTGACCAGTTTGTGACAAGTTTCAGGCGATTCTCGTGACGAGTTTGGGGCGATTTTTGTGACCAGTTTGGGGCGATTCTTGTGACCAGTTTGGTGCGTTTCTTGTGACCAATTTGGGGCGATTCTTGTGACGAGTTTGGGGAAATTTTTGTGACCAGTTTGTGACAAGTTTCAGGCGATTCTCGTGACGAGTTTGGGGCGATTTTTGTGACCAGTTTGGGATGGTTCTTGGGACCAATTTGAGGCGATTCTTGTGACCAATTTGGGGCAATTCTTGTGACCAATTTGGGGCGATTCTTGTGACCAATTTGGGGCAATTCTTGTGACCAATTTGGGGCGATTCTTGTGACCAGTTTGGGGCGATTCTTGTGACCAGTTTGGGGCGATTCTTGTGACCAGTTTGGGGCGATTCTTGTGACCAGTTTGGGGCGATTCTTGTGACCAGTTTGGGGCGATTCTTGTGACTAATTTGGGGCGATTCTTGTGACCAGTTTGAGGCGATTCTTGTGACCAGTTTGAGGCGATTCTTGTGACCAGTTTGGGGCGATTCTTGTGACCAGTTTGGGGCGATTCTTGTGACCAGTTTGGGGCGATTCTTGTGACCAGTTTGGGGCGATTCTTGTGACCAGTTTGGGGAAATTTTTGTGACCAGTTTGTGACAAGTTTCAGGCGATTCTCGTGACGAGTTTGGGGCGATTTTTGTGACCAGTTTGGGATGGTTCTTGGGACCAATTTGAGGCGATTCTTGTGACCAATTTGGGGCAATTCTTGTGACCAATTTGGGGCGATTCTTGTGACCAATTTGGGGCAATTCTTGTGACCAATTTGGGGCGATTCTTGTGACCAGTTTGGGGCGATTCTTGTGACCAGTTTGGGGCGATTCTTGTGACCAGTTTGGGGCGATTCTTGTGACCAGTTTGGGGCGATTCTTGTGACCAGTTTGGGGCGATTCTTGTGACCAGTTTGAGGCGATTCTTGTGACCAGTTTGAGGCGATTCTTGTGACCAGTTTGAGGCGATTCTTGTGACCAGTTTGGGGCGATTCTTGTGACCAGTTTGGGGCGATTCTTGTGACCAGTTTGGGGCGATTCTTGTGACCAATTTGGGGCGATTCTTGTGACGAGTTTGGGCGATTTTCGCAAATTTAGGACGATTCTTAAGGCGATTCTTGTGAAAAGTTCTTAAACAATTAACTGGTTCTTAGAAGTTTCTGGGACAATCCTTCCTGAGGGATTTCAATTCATGAGGGTGAGGTCAGTTTTCACAGCAAGCTGGTGGAACCAACTGTAGCATGCAGGAAGGCCAGAGCAGAGCAGATGCTGTGGACGCCCTGAACTGCTTCATCTGGGTAGAGGTCAGGCAGGTAATCCTCCAATGGTGACACCAGCTCGGTGACGATTCCCGTTAGCCAGGACTGCCGTATTGAGTCCAGGAACTTCACTATAGAAGGGTGGCGCACCGATTTGAGTACCTGCGGTTTTTCAATGGAAAAAATTTAGTCATTAGACTATGACTGAGCTGGGCTAAGCAAGGTTCACTGACTCCAAATTGAAATACTTGTCTAAATTTTAAACTCTTATTAGTTGCTACTTATTAATAAAAATATTTAATCTTATTAGTTAGGTAGTATATAAAATTTAATATAATTTGATTCTCCAATGGCTTATGAACAAGTAAAGTCTAAGTCAAATGTATTTCAATTTTCAAATTTAAATAAGATAATAATTACTAAATTTTTTCATAAAAATATGTTCTAATTATATAATATATATTATATATTTTTAATTTTTTTAATCTCAATATAATAAAAAGTATATTTAATAATATTTTTATAAATATTAACTGATATGGCTAACTTACCTAACTAGCTACATTTTATAGATATTTTCATCAGTCTACTATTGAAACTAGTAAGTATACATCACAAGCCTATATCTTAGATTATATAAAATTCAATATATCTAAGCTAAGTGGGTTGATCTATTGGTTTAATGTGTATCTCCTCCTAGATGGCTGGCAACTCAAAATCTCAAATGTGAAACTTATATGTATCAAAGCAAAATTTTCCTCTGTAACAAAATTTTTATGTTGAAAATTTCAAAATTTATTTCATATAAATGTAACAAACCTTCTTTATTTCATAATAAATCACACTTTATTTTGATTTTTCTTTTATATTAATAACAATGATCAATATAACAATATTGATAGAATTTAAAATAACTTACAAGGGCATTACTGAAGCACTCATTTGCAATTGCTTCTTCGTTGCTTTTATATATGAAGCATGTCAAAGATGAGTTTATATGGGAAGACTTAACAAATTTATGATTAGCTTCAGTAACATGGAATGTTGAATACTCAATGCTGTAGCTTCCAAACTTGTGAGTCTGCATATCATTAAAAGCAAACTCTGAGGCACTAACTGAAACATCGTTACCCATATCTTTAAAACGTATGCTTTATCTGCGTACTTTTGTAAAAATTAGTTTAAATAATTACGGTGGTGTTACTTCATAAGTTCATCCATCATGTCATACCAGAAAAAAGACAATAAAAAGATATACTGTGCTAGTTTATGCACATGATACACAAAACATGCCTATAAATAGTAAGCTATCGCGTTCGCCCCAACTACAAGCTATGAATGAATATACTGCTTAGCATTAAACATGCCATACAGAGAAGTAACTGCCTATAACTGGAGTGCTTTGCAATAAAAACTTATTTGCTAATCAAATAGTGAAGTCAGTTCATGAAATTCGTTTCTTAGACATTTTTCTTTTTATTTTCGTAGGTAAAATATTAGTTAACATAACAAAAGCAACACAACTAGAATCAACTTTAAGAACTGTGTTTAAGTTTTCTAATCATGGGCTAAGTGTTTTATAAATTACTAAATGCGCCACGTTAAGTAATTATTTTGTTGTAAATTGAAGTTGCTTACATTATCGTAGCAACAAAGCTTTAATTTTAAAATTCTTATCGCAAAAAATTTAATATTTTTTGTCACTTTGTGGTATACACTTTTTCAGGATATCAGCAACTTTTTTCTGTAGAGATCATGGATCAGACCGCAAAACCTCTTCAGATTCCGCCAACCTTTGCTCTTTATGCAGAGAAGCACAACTTGTTCGACTTGTACCATGTAAGTCGCTATCTAATGGGCATACCGTTTCATCAGTCTGTTGGCAAAGACAAAACTATACAAAAGTTAGTGAAACATTGTCCTTGCCAAATCTCTGCTAGGAAAAAATAAAACAAAAATGGCTTAAAAGAAGTAGAAAACTTTGTTGTTAACGGGAAGCTAATAAGCGTTATATAATACGCGAAATAGAACTTAGCATTAGCAATTGTATGATTTTATCATGTGTGTGTCATCACAGTATTACTTAGCTCGTAGTCTTTCTAGCTGGGCGAGTGAGTGACTGAGCATTCCATTCTCGTTTCAGCCTCGGTTTCAAGGCACATTCAGACCTCCTGAACTATTTTTCTCACTATGGTTTTTTCCAGGATCTGATTTCGCAGCTGCTGATTCATAAGCCGGCAGATCCACTGCAGTTTTTAATTGAATCCCTGGAGAAGGACAATGCTCGTGTGAGCACCGTCATGGTACTTGGACCTCCAGCCTCTGGCAAGCACACCATCGGCAAGATGCTGGCCGGTCGGCTGCGCTGCCCGCACCTAACTATGCAGAATATGATCCCGGAGGTGGACCGCAAACTGAGACAGAAGGCTGAGTTCTACCTGGCGGAGAAGCAGGTAGGGCCTTCACATTGAAATGAACGGGTTTCCGGAGCCAATAAATTAGAATTCTGAGCCAATCAATTAGAACTCAGAGTCAATCCATTAGAATTCGGAGCCAATCCACTAAAATTCGGAGCCAATCAATTAGAACTCAGAGTCAATCCATTAGAATTCGGAGACAATCAATTAGAATTCGGAAACAATCAATTAGAATTCGTAGCCAATCAGTTAGAATTCGGAGACAATCAATTAGAATTCGGAGCCAATCAATTATATTTCGGAGCCAATCAATTAGAATTCGAAGCCAATCAGTTAGAACTCAAAGTCAATCAATTAGAACTCAGAGTCAATTAATTAGAACTCAGAGTCAATCAATTAGAATTCGACGCCCCCGCCCGCCATTCCAGCCGATACCCACCGAGCTGTGGACGAGCATCGTGAAGAACCGGCTGAGCATCCAGGACTGCAACCGCAAGGGCTGGGTGATGTCCGGCTTCCCGCAAACTCGCGACCAAGCCGTCGCCCTGCAGACGGCCGGCGTGATCCCGGATCACGTGATCTTCCTGGAGGCCAAGCCGACGGTGCTGGCGGAGCGAGCGATCGGCAAGCGCTGGGACCCGGAGACTGGCGACATCTACCACCTGGTGTTCGACCAGCCAACTGACGACGACGTGCTGGAGCGACTGGTTGAGTGCCCCGGCAACTCGGATTCAGAGATCAACGAGAGAATCCGCGAGTTTGAGGGCCGCATTATTGAGCTGGCACCGTGCTATTCGAACGTCGGGCTGAAGGTAAGAGCTGAAAAATTGTAGAATCTTATGATTAAGTCATAAATAGACTTGGCATTTCGATTCCGAACTCCAAGTTAGTCAGTTAGTTAGTTAGTTAGTTAGTTAGTTAGTTAGTTAGTTAGTTAGTTAGTTAGTTAGTTAGTTAGTTAGTTAGTTAGTTAGTTAGTTAGTTAGTTAGTTAGTTAGTTAGTTAGTTAGTTAGTTAGCTAGTTAGTTAGTTAGTCAGTTAGTTAGTTAGTTAGTTAGTTTGTTAGTTAGTTAGTTAGTTAGTTAGTTAGTTAGTTAGTTAGTTAGTTAGTTAGTTAGTTAGTTAGTTAGTTAGTTAGTTAGTTAGTTAGTTAGTTAGTTAGTTAGTTAGTTAGTTAGTTAGTTAGTCAGTCAGTTAGTTAGTTAGTTAGTTAGTCAGTTAGTTAGTTAGTTAGTTAATTAGTTAGTTAGTTAGTTAGCTAGTTAGTTAGTTAGTTAGTTAGTTAGTTAGTTAGTAAGTTAGTTAGATAGTTAGTTAGTTAGTTAGTTATTTTGTTAGTTAGTTAGTTAGGTAGGTAGTTAGTTAGTTAGTTAGTAAGTTAGTTAGGTAGTTAGTTAGTTAGTTAGTTAGTTAGCTAGCTAGTTAGTTAGTTAGTTAGTTAGTTAGTTAGTTAGTTAGTTAGTTAGTTAGTTAGTTAGTTAGTTAGTTAATCAGTCAGTCAGTCAGTCAGTCAGTCAGTCAGTCAGTCAGTCAGTCAGTCAGTCAGTCAGTCAGTCAGTCAGTCAGTCAGTCAGTCAGTCAGTCAGTCAGTCAGTCAGTCAGTCAGTCAGTCAGTCAGTCAGTCAGTCAGTCAGTCAGTCAGTCTCAGTCAGTCAGTCAGTCAGTCAGTCAGTCAGTCAGTCAGTCAGTCAGTCAGTCAGTCAGTCAGTCAGTCAGTCAGTCAGTCATCAGTCAGTCAGTCAGTCAGTCAGTCAGTCAGTCAGTCAGTCAGTCAGTCAGTCAGTCAGTCAGTCAGTCAGTCAGTCAGTCAGTCAGTCAGTCAGTCAGTCAGTCAGTCAGTCAGTCAGTCAGTCAGTCAGTCAGTCAGTCAGTCAGTCAGTCAGTCAGTCAGTCAGTCAGTCAGTCAGTCAGTCAGTCAGTCAGTCAGTCAGTCAGTCAGTCAGTCAGTCAGTCAGTCAGTCAGTCAGTCAGTCAGTCAGTCAGTCAGTCAGTCAGTCAGTCAGTCAGTCAGTCAGTCAGTCAGTCAGTCAGTCAGTCAGTCAGTCTCAGTCAGTCAGTCAGTCAGTCAGTCAGTCAGTCAAGTCCAGTCAGTCAGTCAGTCAGTCAGTCAGTCAGTCAGTCAGTCAGTCAGTCAGTCAGTCAGTCAGTCAGTCAGTCAGTCAGTCAGTCAGTCAGTCAGTCAGTCAGTCAGTCAGTCAGTCAGTCAGTCAGTCAGTCAGTCATCAGTCAGTCACAGTCAGTCAGTCAGTCAGTCGGTTCTCATTATCAACCTTCGATGCCGGCCGCCTGCAGTGAACGCCGACCAGC
>NIVC01002944.1:0-95000 GCA_002269645.1 Macrostomum lignano
AGGTGACGTTACCAAAGTCCCTATGAAAATTTTTGACCCTGAAAATGTTCGACACATCAAAAAATAACTCTTTATTTAATGATTGGAATTTAAGGTTCTTAGTGGTGGCAGTGGCAGTGGCACTACCATTTGTCAAAGTAGTTGGGTTTTTATTAATGATTGGAATTTAAGGTTTTCAAGGGTAGCTGAGATCGCTACCTAGAAAATAGGGCTATTTACAAAATCAGAATAGTTTGGAAACTGCCAGTGCCACTGCCACATCTGCCACACACCTTGGGCTGCCCAAGAGTGTGTTATGGTCAGCTTCAATATATACCAATACTACTCAGGATGATGTAGAGATCAAAAGACCTTATGAAAGACTCATTGCTAAGCAGACTGATGCGTTGGGTAAATGAACAGAGGAACATCGAATCAATGCTTTTTCTATAATCTCACCTCAAGGTTCAAGCTGTCCACATATTCCATCTATCCTGCCGACCGGACAGGAATTCTGCAGGTGCGCAAGATTAGGACTCCTAGAAAGTCAGCTCTATATAAAAATACAGCATAGGTGTGGTGTCCTGGCATGCACTCACCTACGCCTTCTTTGTGGATGTTGGCAGTCTGGTATTAAAAAGTTTCAGACGATCCGGTGGCTCGAGATGTCATCAAAACCAGCAGCCACGGTAAATGAAAAAGCTACGCTGCAGCGAGCGGGGCGCGTGGTTCCTTTTGTCTACTTTAGGGGCTGACACAGCAGAGACTCCAATGTAATGTAGTAAAGCAAGATGGCGAGAAGCACTTACGAGCGCTTCTTACGGGGGTCTTTCTTGCTTTGCTCTCGGCTGAGAACGAACAGAGGAGCGACCACTGACGGAGCATAAGTCAAGGGTTTTAAAGCTAACCGCCAACCCCCCGCCCCACACCGAAGTCAGCCGCAACCCCTAGCACACATTGCACGCGGCCTATAGCCTACAGCCGCCCACAAAGCAACACTAAACAGACGGTAATCCTCGGTGAGTCAGATGCTACATTGTTCCTTATAAACTTTCAGTTCCATGCGCCATGGACGACTTTGATTTAAGCAACGGGACAGGAAACGAAACTATAATTATTTTATTTCTGTAACAACATGGGGCGAACTCTTACAATCGCTGGACACGCATTTTATATATACTCAGCAACAGCTAAACCCCCCCAAACTCACGCTGTCACACGGCCCAAAAGTTTTGTATGCCATCGGTGACTCAGAAATGTGTGAAGGCTGCCGCCGCCAGACGCGAGCGCAAAGTGCGGCATGGGGGATTTGGGGAGGGTGTGGCGCAACTCAACCCACTGGTGGCTGCATTGCGCAATGGTAAACCATCAGAGCTACAGCTACAGCAGCAGTTTCTGCCATTTGCTACGACAACCTTTGGCGGCCCGCAGAACTGCATTCTTCAAGACGACAACGCTGCGCCACATCGAGCAGCACACGTGCAGCTGCTGAAGGAGCAGCTCGGCATTCGCACATTGAACTGGCCGTCAAAGTCTCCAGACATGAACCCCATCGAGCATGTCTGGGACTTTGTAAAGCGAAGAGTTCAGCAGGATGCCCCACAGAATGCTGAACAGTTGCGACTGGCGGTGCTGAATGTCTGGCAGCAGCTGCCCAAGAGTTCATCAACCGGCTGGTGATCAGGATGCCACGAGCCCACGACGAGTCACGGCACTTTTGCATGCTCGTGGTTCCTACACACGATACTGAGACTAGAATTAAAGACATTGCTTAACTGTTGTGCCCGTGTGACAGCGTGAGTTGGGGGGGGGTTAGCTGTTGCTGAGTATATTTTGGAGTTACAATAGAATTGGGGTGACGGAATTGGGGTGGCGGAATTGGGGTGGCGGCATCCAACCCCACTCCGCAGCCAATCAGACCGCCCGGGTGTACCACTGGGCTATCATACCATGCGTACGCACACTGCATAATCGAGCGGACGGCACAGCAGGACTCACCTGTCACGGCTATCTTCTGCTGGACCCTGAGCTACTAAGTGAAAATAAGCAAATCCAAGGAAATATTTCGAATCAACCAAGAATTCGAGAATCTGCTCCGTGCATTTCGACCCAACAGACTTTGTAGAGGCTTGCTGGACACAAGTCCGAGGCGAAAGAGGACAATAAAAAATTGTCCAAGCGCCACTTAAAGGCAGGAGCGATTCCGTCTTTTCCCAATGCTCAATGATTAAATTTAAACTGAAATAATTCGAAATGATTCGAATTAATAATTAGCACTGGTTTAACGCGAATAAACTCGAGCAGTTAAATCTTAATGAATAATTAAGATGATACATTGAGGAATGATTGAGTTAGTCAGAGGGAGACGAAGATAAGTCTTCCCTGAGGCTGGCCTACATCCCAAGTCCTACTCTCGGAAGCTGAGGACGCTCACTGATTGACAGTGAAGACTCGACCAAATCCTATCAAGTCTACATGGGTTTCACCTTCGAGTGAAACACCGCCCGGGGTCCTCGGTGACGTGGTCGAGTACCGTGTGCCAACTTTCAGAGATTGAGCTTCTATTTCTAGACCACAGATACTAAATACCGATATCTAGTAGCGATTGGCTGCTGATAAAAATTAGGGATTTCAGCATTAAATTCAGCATTGCGCTTTCGTGCCTACTAAAAGTAGCTTTAAAAAAGGAAATTTACAAGCGACGAGTACAGCGTGTATTTAGTATCTGTGATCTAGGCAGCGATACTCGAAACAAACCGCCGAAGAACGTTACGCTGGCAAGACTACTGCGGTCTGGCAGGGTAAGCGCAGGCATTCCGGGGCGGAGTCAACGCGCTTTCAATGCGCGGAACGTCGCCTAATGAGGTGGATTGAAAAACGGGAGATTGAAAAGAAGACAGGAGAGAGGAAGAGGAGAAACCCCCTCCAAGCCCGTTGCATGGTGGGTTGGCTGGCCTTGCCCGATCTGTAACTCCGATTGCACTGGACCCACAACGCTCTCAGCCCTTATAAGCTAGATTTCGCTCTTCAGCCGTGCCACGTGCTCGAGGGCTTCTGCATGATTGGTCGGCTGATTTAAAGTCGGGGTAAACTTTAGTGGGGTGCAGACCGCGTGACCCTTCGCTGGGCCAAGCCGGTTTTCTGAAGTCGCATTTTGACCAATTCACTGACATGTACCCTTTGTCTTAAGCTCTTAGTCTGACCTTAAAAAAAGAACAAAATATCAATAACTAATATCAAATAACAAATAGCAACAAATGATAACAAATTGCGCAAGATGCTGACACTACATACTGTACGTCCTCACATCCTTTATATAATAGTACACATGTGGGTACGTCCCAAAACTTTCATGTACGTGTAGGTCTAGTCAATATAATGCAACTCGATTTTCTATTTGGTTCCTTCTCATAACGTGAATTTTAGCTTTATCTCTGCACATCTGTATCCAGTGCTCAATTCTAATGAGTTTTACGATCAAAATACAATTTAGAGAATAGTCATGTAACTGCATTATATCGGCGGTAAGCTAGCTGGTGGTGTTATGGTGGTGATTATTAACAGTGTGATGATTAAGGTTTAGGAGTCAAATTGAACAGAATTGTATTGAAGCTTCTTTGGGTACACTTTTATTAATGTATGTTAATATTTAAAGAAGCAAATAGGATGGATTTTTAAGAGGAACATCGATTGAGAGGACTGGCGAATCCGAGATTGGGATGACGAATCTTACTAATCCTAAACTTTCTGAAGTCAAACCTACTGTATATCTATATCTAGAATTTTTAAATAATAAATTTAATGTAATCTATAATACAACTTTTTACGAACTTTGGAAGTCTCTATACTATACTGTAATTAATTGTTTTAACGATCAAATTGAGTCCGTAGTTTATTATCCGTTTTAAATGTAAATTTTTGCTCAATTATTTAAGTCAATTTTATTATGAAACCTCGTTAAATAAAACAATAAGCTTTTACGACAATTATTATATGAGCTATATATATTAGTGGATCGACTAACACTATTCAATGTTTTATTTAGTTACATATAACAGTATTTTATCATTATTGCTCAGGATCTTGAGTTGATCCAGAAAGGTATCAAGTTAATGGACTATAGATGCGTTTGATATTGGATCTTAGATTTATGTGTATAACATTTATATTTAATTTAATATCGGTTATATTTTTAAACAATTGTACGTGTCTGTTTATATTGTGTTGAAAAGTCAATCATTATCACACAATAATATTTACATTCAAGGTAAATCTATATCCAGCCTTCTGAAGTGTATAAAATGTATAGAAAAATCGAAATTATACATTTGTCTTATGCAAAAATCAATTCAGTTAATATTATATTAAAAACACAAAAATTCAACCTAATTTATCCTGTTTAAGTTTTCAACCTCCAAACAACTGTTACTAAGTGAAGAAGGCATTTATATTAAATTTCTTATCAAAAGCTTATAAAGTGGAGCTTCATTTTGATAATATCTGAATGAGTGTGTTAATAATGACCAGCTCAAATTGTAGCCAGTGAGAACCATAAATGATAGTTGAAAGCATCCATGATGTTGATTTTTCGTTTAATTCTTAAGTCATGATGCAGATTGGCCTTAAAAGTATTAGTATTTTTTAATTTGAATTTTGTTGTATCAAGTGTTAATAAATAATTTATTAACTATCAATTTTATTAATTTACACACTATATTTTAACAAAATAATTGTGCAGCATTGCTTATTTTTGCAAATTGTGTTTTATGTTCAAGGCTGTATAATTAATGGCACTATGATGCCTTAACTTACCTGCATGCAATGGCCACAGAAGATGAGATTGAAGATGGGCCTGGAGCCGCCTACCAGGTCTTCCTCAACATGGAAGCAGTGCTTGACAACCTAAAGCTATTGGACTATGACAGGGAATATTGCAAGTAAGCAAAAAAACAGCCATATTGGAGCCAGACTGCAGTTCATATCTGAGTCCATGAGCATTTTTCAATTGAATTTAGCAGCAATTTCACTACAAGTCACCCCTGATTTTTATAAACAGGCAGCTGCACCACAAACCCATCTCGCGGCACTACTTCGCCATGGCAACCAACTCGGGCGAGCAGTTCCACGCCTTCGGCTGCCTGGCCTCCTGGCTGGTCCGGATGGGCGGCAAAGACATGGAGGAGCCGCAGGAGTACGACGACCCCAACGCCATCGTCAGCGGCATTCTGGACGCCGTGCGCAGTCTTGGGCACAGCATCGACTTTCCGCCGAGCAAGCTGAAGTCCGGCTCGGGACCGCAGGTGGTGTACGTGCTGCTCAAGCTCTCAGAGGAGGCTCTTCAGGTGAGCGTGATCTTTTATAGCGTGAAATAAATCGATAACTAAATCTATCAGATATAACAATCAACGCGTTTGATTCTGGCGCCGGGACCCCTAGTTTCGTGCGCGGTCGCATTAATTTGGGGCTTGTGTGCACGAAAAGATTTACACCCATGAGGGAGTTGAGCAATGGGCAGAATTGCCTCACCGCTCGCTAGCTGTGGGACGGTGTCGTCGAAGGCGTTGCGTCTGGGGCCTACAAACCTGCAATTAGTATTTTTAATAACACTTAATATTTTCTTGACTTACAAAAATGTAAAACGAGGTTACATTCTGCAGGGTAGCCAGCGATTCTCTCTCTAGCTAAACTATGTGCGGAGAAAAACAGCAGCTATCGCTTATTTATACACCTTAGAAGCATTGAGCCAAGCTTCGAACTTCAGACAGAAGGAACTTCCTTTCATTCAGAAATTTCATGCCTAACAGCTTTTCAGTCTTTCTGTCGGTAGATCCGGCTGCAGAGTTTCCAACCCCACCCACCCACCTGTCGCAGGTGCGCCGGTTCGTGTTCGACAAGCCGCGCTACCCGACTGACGCCGGCGAGGACCACGTCGATGTCATCGAGGACGAGTCGGAGTCGGCGGTGAAGACTCTGGACGACCAGGGCGGCGTGGCCGACGAGTTCTCCGACGACGACTTCATCGAGGATGAGGACAACGTGCCGGACGTGGACGGCCTGGCCAAGATGGCCGCCGCAGCGTCCGCGGCCGCCGGAGGCTCCCAGGGCGACGCCGTGCTGAAGCCGGAGGTGATCCTGGAGTCCAACACCGACTCCACCGAATGGATGCTGGAGGTGGAGCGGGTGCAGCCGCAGCTCAAAGTTGTTCTGCGCGCCGAGGGCAAGGACTGGCGGGTGCACCTGGACTCCATGCACCAGTATCAGAAGGCTATCGGAGACTGCTATGGACAGGTTGGTGGCCTGTCTGCCTCCGCCCCGCTCTCCCCCTCTGCTGTTCTTCTGTTCCACCGCGTCGTTTTGTCATCTTCATGGCCACATCTGACTCCATTGACTCACTGGCGCTCTTGGTCTCCTTGACCTTCACTGCCCTCCGTGCCTACCTCCCTGACTCTCCCATCACTGACACCCCAATCGCTGACTCCTCAATCGCTGACTTCTCAACCGCTGACTCCTCCATCTATGACTCCCCCATCTGTGACCCCCATCTCTGAATCCGCAACGCTCACTCCTCGATGCCAGGTCCAGCAGCAGCTGAAGCGCATGGAGGAGGACATCGGACGCAGTCTGGAGAAGCTGGGCAGCAGAGAGAAGTATCTCAACAGCCAGGTGGAAGGCGCGCTAAGGGAGCTCCGGGCCGCGCAGGACCGCCTGGCCGAGGCCCGCGAGCGCTACAAGCAGGCCTCCGGGGGCATCAACGACCGCGGCCGGCAGCTGCAGGAGATCTCCGAGGAGCTGGAGCGAGTGAAATCCGAGATGGAGGAGCGCGGAAACTCAATGACGGACGGCTCGCCGCTGATGCGAATCAAGAAGGCCCTGCAGCGGTTGAAGAACGAGCTCAAGGAGATGGACATCCGGGCCGGGGTCCTTCAGCACATCCTGCTGCAGACCAAACTGCGGGAGAAGACGCTGCGGGGTGCCATGGCAACCGAAGAGGCTGGCTACCTGTTCTGACCTGGGGTTCGGACTGCGGATCTCAGTTGGGGTGGGACAGTTCCAGCCTTTGCATATGCTGCACCAAAGTACGGTTCTTTTGGCATCTGAAAATGACTGGTAAAACTGTGTCTAAGATTTCTGTCACACAAAATACATTCCTTACAGTGTTTGCTCGTCTTTTTACAATAATATTTATTGCGGCTTAAGTCTGCGGCTTTGTCAGTCGCATTAAAAAGCTAATTAAAATTTTGCAGCTTGTTTATTTTCAAGCTGCATGCATAAGTTGCCGTCAAATGCACTTTAAGTTCCTGTCAGGATGTCATGCTTGAAGAAGACTGCAGAAAATTCGTCTCAGCCAAAGAAGTTCCAAACTTTTGCTAGAGCAAAGGGATAATCTTCTCTGCATGATTTCAATATTCAGGCGGCACTGTACATATTCCAATGGCAGCTAAAATAGCTTTCATGTGCATGTGGCCTGCGCGCTGTGTCAACTTTACGCTTGAGGGGCGCAGCTTAACAGTGTCTTTAGTGTCAAGTTCGAGGTACGCACAAATGAAATATTCGACGCAAGTTGAGACACTTTCACATTTTGCCATGAAGAAGTTGAGCCCCGAAAAGCTTAGAGAAGGCAGTGTACAGCATGACTGAACTGAGAGTCGTGAATGATAGCCGGCCTTGTTTACACCGCCAACAATTGTTGGCCATCAATGCAAATCACACCAATGGTGTACATGGTGAACCAGCCGTGACGAAAAAGTATGTACATGTACAAGCCATGTGATCGCTTAAAATAGGTCTCATTTGATGGCGGCGTATGAGTAAACGAGCCTTGACTCCCTTAAGAGATGGAGTGCTCGACAGGGCCGAAAAATGAAGTGCCAAACGTACATAAATCAATCAGATAACTGTAGGAGGGTTGCCGGACGCTCGATCTCGGCGACATCGTCCAACTATTACCAGCGCTGAGGCAGTTCTGCCCATTCCGCTGAGTCCTGAGCACATACAATCGCGCGGATACTGTACGCAGGCACTCCCTCATACACACACGCTCACGCAGTGTGTACAGCAGCCCTGACTTTCTAATTGTCAGGCATATTCACCCTAGTGCGCCTGGCCAATTTTTAGTGACAGTAGCTCGCGAGAATATGTATATACTCAGCAACAGCTAAACCCCCCCCCAACTCACGCTGTCACACGGCCCAAAAGTTTTGTATGCCATCGGTGCAGACTCAGAAATGTGTGAAGGCTGCCGCCGCCAGACGCGAGCGCAAAGTGCGGCATGGGGGATTTGGGGAGGGGGTGGCGCAACTCAAAGTCTCCAGACATGAACCCCATCGAGCATGTCTGGGACTTTGTAAAGCGAAGAGTTCAGCAGGATGCCCCACAGAATGCTGAACAGTTGCGACTGGCGGTGCTGAATGCCTGGCAGCAGCTGCCCCAAGAGTTCATCAACCGGCTGGTGATCAGGATGCCACGACGAGTCACGGCACTTTTGCATGCTCGTGGTTCCTACACACGATACTGAGACTAGAATTAAAGACATTGCTTAACTTTTGTGCCCGTGTGACAGCGTGAGTTGGGGCCGGGGGGGGGGTTTAGCTGTTGCTGAGTATATATAGTCAAGACAAGAACTTGACCTCTTTTGACTACTCAAAGTCTATAGTGATAGTGGTGGGGATATATGCACTATGGGCAAAAGCTTGATCATATTTGGCCTTAGTAAAAACCTGCCACCCCCAAATTTGCCGTGTCTGGACTTTGTATATATAATAAAGAGAGTATTTTAATTAATTAATTAATTTTTGGCTTATCTGGGCTAATTTTAAGAAAACCTGAAAAGTTGCATGAGCCAATATGCCTATACATTAATAATCCTGAATCCGCCACTGGTTTTCGGAATCGGAATCACCAACATCTATTTTCTATAGTGAAGTGCTTCCAAGTTGTACTGCAGACTAAGAACGTTTGATTTTAGTTTTTTGGTTTTGTTTTGAAATTGAAATTCAAAGTTCTCGTTTCATAGAAACACTTTTTATAGGGCCTTTTCATATTACCAATTCCAGAACCAGAATCGGTTCGGAATTCCAAGAAAAACAGCTGTATAACTATTAAACTCTGTTAATATTTGACTGCCTTAACAACCTAACTTAGCACAATTTTTCACTTTCTTCTTGGCGATTGTCATTCAATAATAAAAACTTTATAGCACGTATCTCCCTCTAGTTATGGAGACAAAAAGTTATACTTCACAAATTGGTTCTGGTTCTGGAACCAGAGCAAGCAATATGAAAAGGCCCATACACTACATTGTATACTACTACATTACACAGGTCACAAGACCGACAAAAAAGGTTTCTATAATCTACAGACTACAGTAATGAGTAATTATACATTAGAAGTCATCAGATCAAATAAAGATGGAGCAATCCAAAATCATGGCAATGCATAGGCTGGGCAAAGCCATAAGCATAGGACCTTAAATTTTTTGAAAGTATAAATCAATGAAATCGTCAATGTTAGGAAAAAATTAAAATGTCAGATTGATTAGAAATAAATATTTGAAATTTTAGTAGTCATATTAAGTAGTCATATTAGAAAACATAGTATATATTTTATACATCAACATACTGCTAGGCTAGAGGTAGAATAGGACCATACATAGACAATTTCAAAATCCTAGAAACCCAGTTAGGCTGATTTGTGATTAGTAGGGATCTTAATTGGTTAAACCTATATATATTGGAGTATATAGAATCCTATATATTTATTATATAGTCTAAATATATATATGATCCTAAACTTTAAATCCTAGGGGCCTATCCAATTTTTAAGCATGCACATTTTATATTGGGCCCTATTGATGCCTTTTTGTATGAATGGCACATTATAAGGGTTAGGACCTAAACTTTTAGTAAATACTTTCTTTTCTAGCATTTTATTGTTTATATTATAAATATCAACTAGGCCTATCAACGATAGAACAAGGAAGTGCTTATCCCCCTTGGTCCTATGCTAATAATTCTAATTTTATTCACACAGAGCTATTTCAATAATTTTCAGCTTATCTCCACAGCAGCTTATTGAAATTTATTGAAATCTATATGATCACTTAGTCATGTTGGCAGCTAAGCAGATATTTAAAATTCATCATTTTAATGACATTTAAGTTTTAACAAAGTACTCTATACTATTCAGTAGTTTATTCAGAAGATTTGTAAAATAATGAAAACAATAAGATAGTTTTTGCAAGCAAGTTTTGTTTAGAATAAAAAAATGAACACATATTTAGATAGATATAGTCATATGTCATATGGATATATTAATATATGATGAACACTTAAGATAAAAAATACAATAGTAGATTTTTAATTAAAATTACAAATATAAAACTATATAGGCCTAGAGCATGCTAATAAACTATATGTAAATACCAGATGCAGAAGGACCTCTAGGGTCCTTGAGCAGATTTATTTGAGGCTACTCTATTCCAGTAAGCTGCTATGCCATAGAGATAAACTGCAAATTATTGACATTGATCCATGTAGATAAAATTGGAATTTTTGACATGGCCTAGACTTGAATGGTGGCAGCAATAAGCTGCAGTGGGGATAACTAAAAATTATTTACATGGATCTAAATGAATAAAATTGGAATTATTGGCATAAGACCATGGGGATAAACACTTCCATAGAACAAATATCAACTATACCAACTATCACCTATGCAACCTACTTGCCAATGGCATTTATTGTAATAGGAAAGCTCATATTGCATTGACTATTTGATAAAACCATGATAATATAGGAAGGCAATTAAAAGGGTGTAGTCATTTTGTTTGCCATCTTTATCTATTTGTCTACTAGAAAACAAATTGACTATTTATTCAGTTGTAGTGGCTCTAATTATTCTATTTAGCAATTAAATAAATTTAGTAGTTCATTATTTGATTACTTAATTGCATAATTGGTTTCAAAGTGTATTTTTATAGATTGTTTTAGGCTAGCCTTTAGGCATTATTTTCTTGTTCATGCTATAAGTATAAGAAAACATCACAGAGTAGGTTGAAGCATTCATAAAAACTTAATTTATTATAAGTTATAATTATTTCAAATAATATAGTATAGGCCTATTAGGCTTTTTGCATATGCCAAGCCTAGGAAGTATATCTAAAACTAAATGTATTATTTTCAAGTGTCATTTTTATATATGCACTTATATTTCTAAGAAGAACTTGCTTATATATAAAGCAATTATTAGTCATTTGTAAAACTTCAATTTATAAGTCATAATTCATAATTGACTGCTACTTTGGAAGTAGACATAATATTATTAAATGATAAAACAATTAAATTGATGAATTGGCTATACATTCTATAATTACATTTTCACCTAGATTTAGTTGCCTAAATGTGACAGTTAGTTGCCTAACTCATTATTTAACTAGAACATATAGGGAAATAATGATTACCTTGTGAAAACACATGATTAACTTAACCTATAAGAATTTAAAATGAAAATAGATAAGTTCAATCTATCATAACTTGATAGCTTGATAAAATAGCAAGTGCCACTTTGCCTATACAGTCCATATAGATAAATACAATTAATTCACAAAGGACTATTGAGTATAAGTGCTTCCTTTTTCACTACCCAGTGGGTCAATAATTTTGTTTCCATTTTAATAGCATAAATAGCTAATATAACTGGATAGACAGCCAGTTTGTTTCTGTGCCACTACCATGTACTTTTGATTTTTCTATTGAACTGGCACCAATCAGGTTAATGTAAATGCCAGGTGTAATCCAATTGGGTTAGTGTAAATGCCAGGTGTAATCCAATTGGGTCAGTGTAAATGCCAGGTGTAATCCAATGGGGTTAGTGTAAATGCCAGGTGTAATTCAATTGGGTCAGTGTAAATGCCAAGTGTAATCCAATTTGGTCAGTGTAAATGCCAGGTGTAATCCAATTTGGTCAGTGTAAATGCCAGGTGTAATCCTACCTGTTGCTGCAGCCGCGTGGTATTCGAGTCAGCTGGCGCTGGGTCCTGCTGTGGCTGGCGGCCCCGCTGGCCGCTGGCACCTGGCTGGGCGTCCTGCTTGAGCACTGCCGCTGCGCCGGCCGGCAGGAGGCCCTGCTGTCCGAGCTGATTGGCCGGCTCAGCCAGCTGGAAGCGGAGCTGCGCCAGCTGCGGCTGAAGCTGCGCGCCCGCCGGCTGCGTGGCGGCGCCAGCACCGCCGCCTCGACCGCCTTCTTCTACGACGCTATCGGCGGCGGCGGCGCCAGCAGCGGCTCGGACGAGTTCTTCGACGCCGAGTCCGAGGCTGGGAACGCGTCCGCGGTGATGTTCAGCCTGGCCGACTCTTCGGCCGTTCCGATTGAGGACGCGGCCGAGCTGCTGGACAAAGTGGACGGCCTGCTGGAGAGCGGCGAGGACGGCCACAGGGAGGCACACAGCATTCTGCGCGACCGGCTCAAGAAAGACCGGAGATTGGCCAACCAGCCAGGGGGCCGTAGCCCAGCGGTAGCGCAGCTGCTCTGGTGTGCCGCGACCCAGGCTCGATTCCAAGTGCAGCCACATTAATTTGGGGCTGGATTGGAATCTTGGCTTGGCTCGCTTGTGCAATTAACGGCCTTGAGAGCCAACCCCCCCAAGGCGCAGTGAAGTGTACATGCCTAACAATTGATAAAGTTAGGGCCGCTGTACACTCCTGTGTGAGTGCGTGCCTGCGTAACGTATCCGCGCGCTTGTATGCCTGCTCAGGGGAGTCGGCGGAATGGGCAGTAATGCCTCTCGCCGGTTGTGTGCCTATGACGCTTAAATTGCGCCAGGGTGCACACAACCCCCCTGCCTCTAATAAAAAAAAATGGCCAACCAGCCAGAGGTTGCTATGGGGACGCTTGCCAATACACTTCTGGTTGCTATGGGGACGCTTGTCAATTCACTTGAAGTTGTTATGGGGACGCTTGCTAACGAACCTCTGGTTGCTATGGAAACTCGGACAGTAGTAAACCTTTAGTAGTTATGGGAGATCAGAGAATGATAAACCTCTAGCTGCTATGGGAGATCTGACGATAATAAGCCCGTGGTTGCCATGGGAACTCTGACAACAATAAACCTCTGGTGGCTATGGGAAAACTGTAGCAAAGCCATAACCGAGCTACGTCTTCAATACTGACTCAGGTTTTACTTCGCTGGGCCAAGGCCTGTCTGCAGCTGCACTTTGTTGAAGCGTCTCCCGGCGGCAACGCCTCGGTTGCTAGGGACCTGCTTGGCCAGGCTGACGCCGCGGCCGCGCAGGCGCTGGAGCTGGACACTGGCTCCGCAGAGTGCCACGCCGTGCGAGCGCGCACGCTGGGTCTGATGATCCGCAACCTGGGCATCAAAGACAAGGTGAACTTCCGCGATTACTTGTGGGACATTCACTTGACCCAATTTAGTTGTATGGGGAAGATCTTGACCTTGTCGTCCTACAACCAGCGCCCATTCCGCTGACTCCCGAGTACAGACAAGGGCGCCAATACTGCACTCAGGCACGCACTCAGACACGCGCTCACACGGGGTGTACAGCGGCCCTGACTTTCTAGTCGTCAGGCATGTACACTCTCTGTGGCTTGGGGGCCTATGGGCACAATCTTGACCTTATTTGACCTCTGTACTTACCTTTTTCGTGACCCGCGTCCAGGTGAGCGGCGGCGTGAAGTTCCGGCAGCTGGTGGATCGCGGCCTGGAGCTGGAGCCGGAGCACGCGGACCTGCTGGAGCTGAAGGCCTGCTTCCTGTACGAGGTGAGCCGCGTCAGCTGGCTGGAGCGGCGCACGGCCGCCTACCTGTTCGGGCCGGACTGCCTGCCCGAGGCCAAGCTGGAGGACGCCCAGCGCCTGATGGACCGCGCCCTGGCCCTGCGCCCCGGCAGCGTCACCGCGCTGTACTGGGCGGCCCGCTGCCGCCTGGAGTCTGGGCAGGGCGACCGCGGCGGCGCCGACGTCACCGAGGCCCTCCGGCTGCTCCACCAGGCCAAGGAGGCCCGCGTCAACGGCGTCGAGGATCGGCGACTGCGCGATGAAGCCGAGAAGCTGCTGAATGCCTACGCCTGAAGCAGCACCGGCCGCTGGTGCGAGCAAAGCAGAGAGGCTTCCGCGACCTTCAAGTGACCCCGGTGGGATTGCAGGCAACCTTCCGACACATCGATTGCGTAACTTGCCGACCCTGGGCACCTGTGGCGTCGCTTTGTATAGTTGCTTATTGTTTTTGTTCCTGTCATGCGGACACCTCAGCTTGCTGAAGAGGAACAATGCGAGCATTTTTGTGCCGCCCCCTCCCCCATTCTCTGCCGTGTTTATGGCCTGAATTTGTGTTTGCTTGTGTTTCATACTTCATTTATTTGATATTATCAATTCATTTTGTACGGCCGCGCTGCCCTTGAATGCTGAGCCGGCTGGGCCCACCTGAGCGATGCATTCCTCACTTCGCGATGAGCACTGAGTGGAAAGCATTGACAGCTCCGTTCGGTTGAGTTTTGGCTCAGTGTAGGCGGATTTGAATTGGCGCGCATTTTTGTTTGACTGCTTTTTCTTGTGACCGCGAGTTTTAGTCGTGCACTTTGTCTTGCTTGTTTTTGTCTAGATCCCTGGGGATAATCCGGCCTAAGATCCCTGGGGATAATCCGGCCTAAGATCCCTGGGGATAATCCGGCCTAAGATCCCTGGGGATATCCGGCCTAAGATCCCTGGGGATATCCGGCCTAAGGTCCTTGGGTTGATGATCCTATCTAAGATCCCTGAAAATAATTCCAGTCTAAAATCCTTGGGGATAATTTCAGTCTAAGATCCTTGGGGATAATTCCGATCTAAAATCCCTGGGGATAATTCTAGTCTAAGATCCTTGGGTCGGGATAATTCCAATCGAAGATCCCTGGGTTGGGATAATTCCGGTCTAAGATCCCTGGGTTGGGATAATTCCGGTCTAAGATCTCTGGCTTGGGATAATTCCGGTCTAAGATCTCTGGGTTGGGATAATTCCGGTCTAAGATCCCTGGGTTGGGATATTCCAGTCTAAGATCCCTGGGTTGGGATAATTCCGGTCTAAGATCTCTGGCTTGGGATAATTCCGGTCTAAGATCTCTGGGTTGGGATAATTCCGGTCTAAGATCCCTGGGTTGGGATATTCCAGTCTAAGATCCCTGGGTTGGGATAATTCCGGTCTAAGATCTATTAGTTTTATAAAAAATTAGGGATAATTTGAATGCCCTAATTCAAGCCACCGGCCTCACTTCCACTTCCAGCGCATGGCCTCTTCCCTGCCGACCGCGCCGCCGCCGCCCTACAGGCCAACGGAGGAGCCGGACGTGCCTCTGCTGGGCAAGGAGGAGCCGCCCGCCGCCTCCAATGCCCCTGGCAGCCAGCAGCAGCAGCCGCCGCCGTACTCTGACGCTGCCGGGCCCCCTGCTGTGGTTGTGTCCCAGCCGCAGATGGTCGTGCTGCACTCGCCGCTGGGCATGGATCCCGGCACGGCGCTGTGCCCCGCCTGCCAGCAGTTCGTGCCCACCGAGGTGAACTTTGAGACCGGCACCCTCACCTGGCTGGTGTGCGCCAGCATGTGCCTGCTGGGCCTGAACCTCGGCTGCTGCTTCATTCCGTTCTGCATCGACACCTGCAAGGACGCCGTGCACAAGTGCCCGCACTGCGGCTCCGTGCTGCACCGCCACAGCCGCGTCTGAACCGTGCAGGCTGGTTTTAACTGAATCCTTCACTTTAGAGACTTGATGAATCACTTTAGACTTGATGCATCACTTTAGACTTGATGCATAACTTCAGAAACTTGACGCATCTTTTCAGACTTGATACATCACCTCAGAGACTTGATGAATCACTTTAGACTTGATGCATAACTTCAGAAACTTGACGCATCTTTTCAGACTTGATACATCACCTCAGAGACTTGATGCATCACTTCAGAAACTTGATGCATCACTTTAGAGACTTGATGCATCACTTCAGAGACTTGATGCATCACTTCAAAGACTTGATGCATCACTTCAGAGACTTGATGCATCACTTCAGAGACTTGATGCATCACTTCAGAGACTTGATGCATCACTTCAGAAACTTGATGCATCACTTCAGAGACTTGATGCATCACTTCAGAGACTTGATGCATCACTTCAGAGACTTGATGCATCACTTCAGAAACTTGATGCATCACTTCAGAGACTTGATGCATCACTTCAGAGACTTGATGCATCACTTCAGAGACTTGATGCATCACTTCAGAAACTTGATGCATCACTTCAGAGACTTGATGCATCACTTCAGAAACTTGATGCATCACTTCAGAGACTTGATGCATCACTTCAGAGACTTGATGCATCACTTCAGAGACTTGATGCATCACTTCAGAAACTTGATGCATCACTTCAGAGACTTGATGCATCACTTCAGAGACTTGATGCATCACTTCAGAGACTTGATGCATCACTTCAGAAACTTGATGCATCACTTCAGAGACTTGATGCATCACTTCAGAGACTTGATGCATCACTTCAGAGACTTGATGCATCACTTCAGAAACTTGATGCATCACTTCAGAGACTTGATGCATCACTTCAGAGACTTGATGCATCACTTCAGAGACTTGATGCATCACTTTGGAACTGGGGCAGATTGTATTGAAGACTGTCCATTTTTGTCCTAAAATATCTTTAGCAATAGACTTGAATAGCTGGTGCGCATGTCGCACAACTCATTTGTTAATTTTTGGTCTGAAGTGCAAAAATTTTCTGTAAAGTAAAAGTCATGATAGAGTCTTTTTTTCACTTTTTTAGAATCTTTGTTGTCAAACTCTATTTTTGCTACTTCTGAGTAGGCAACTATGGAATAAATGTGTTAGTTAGTCTATCTTGATGCGCAAAACCAACTAAGCACACGTGTTTTTATCATTTTTCTTTTG
Source organism: Macrostomum lignano (assembly GCA_002269645.1). Lineage (NCBI taxonomy): Eukaryota > Metazoa > Platyhelminthes > Macrostomidae > Macrostomum > Macrostomum lignano. The sequence continues at coordinate 16,915 of NIVC01002944.1, forward strand.
TCAGTAGATGAGTATGAATGAATTAAAATATTCCTGTGACGTTTAGAGGTATTTTTTTATGCAATACCTTCAAAAAACATTTTTTGAAAATATATTTTTTAAAAATATTATTCAAAACATTTTTACGTGTCGTCCGGATGCATAAAAATCTTTATATTATTCTGTCCATATTAATTATTTTTTATAAAAGTACGCTACGTACTATCAATAGTTTTTATTGGATTCCTGTATTTGGTAACCAAGATTTTTTCTCTTAAATACCCTTTGTCCCGCTGGATTTATCAAAGTGTGTCCGCTTATTTTATTTATGCAGCTTGTTACATTCTAGAATTGAAAAGCAGCACAATTAACAACCACCTTTGCTTAACTATAAACTGTCAATATTAAACGGTTTCACTTTAACCTTGCTTTTCGAGGCTTACTTTTTTGTAGTATGACCACTATGACCATTATGACCAGGCTGATATCTGAACTATGACCAGTATGAACAGGCTGATATCTGAACTATGACCAGTATGACCAGGCTGATATCTGAACTATGACCAGTATGACCAGGCTGATATCTGAACTATGACCAGTATGACCAGGCTGATATCTGAACTATGACCAGTATGACCAGGCTGATATCTGAACTATGACCAGTATGACCAGGCTAATATCTGAACTATGACCAGTATGACCAGGCTGATATCTGAACTATGACCAGTATGACCAGGCTGATATCTGAACTATGACCAGTATGACCAGGCTAATATCTGAACTATGACCAGGCTGATATCTGAACTATGACCAGTATGACCAGGCTGATATCTGAACTATGACCAGTATGACCAGGCTGATATCTGAACTATGACCAGTATGACCAGGCTGATATCTGAACTATGACCAGTATGACCAGGCTGATATCTGAACTATGACCAGTATGACCAGGCTGATATCTGAACTATGACCAGGCTGATATCTGAACTATGACCAGTATGACCAGGCTAATATCTGAACTATGACCAGGCTGATATCTGAACTATGACCAGTATGACCAGGCTGATATCTTAACTATGACCAGTATGACCAGGCTAATATCTGAACTATGACCAGTATGACCAGGCTGATATCTGAACTATGACCAGTATGACCAGGCTAATATCTGAACTATGACCAGGCTGATATCTGAACTATGACCAGTATGACCAGGCTGATATCTGAACTATGACCAGTATGACCAGGCTAATATCTGAACTATGACCAGTATGACCAGGCTGATATCTGAACTATGACCAGTATGACCAGTCTGATATCTGAACTATGACCATTATGACCAGGCTGATATCTGAACTATGACCAGGCTGATATCTGAACTATGACCAGCGTGACCAGGCTGATATCTGAACTATGACCAGTATGGCCAGGCTAATATCTGAACTATGACCAGGCTGATATCTGAACTATGACCAGTATGACCAGGCTGATATCTGAACTATGACCAGGCTAATATCTGAACTATGACCAGGCTAATATCTGAACTATGACCAGCATGACCAGGCTGATATCTGAACTATGACCAGTATGACCAGGCTGATATCTTAACTATGACCAGTATGACCAGGCTGATATCTGAACTATGACCAGTATGACCAGGCTAATATCTGAACTATGACCAGGCTGATATCTGAACTATGACCAGGCTGATATCTGAACTATGACCAGTATGACCAGGCTGATATCTGAACTATGACCAGGCTGATATCTGAACTATGACCAGGCTGATATCTGAACTATGACCAGTATGGCCAGGCTAATATCTGAACTATGACCAGGCTGATATCTGAACTATGACCAGTATGACCAGGCTGATATCTGAACTATGACCAGGCTAATATCTGAACTATGACCAGGCTAATATCTGAACTATGACCAGCATGACCAGGCTGATATCTGAACTATGACCAGTATGACCAGGCTGATATCTGAACTATGACCAGTATGACCAGGCTGATATCTGAACTATGACCAGTATGACCAGGCTAATATCTGAACTATGACCAGGCTGATATCTGAACTATGACCAGGCTGATATCTGAACTATGACCAGTATGACCAGGCTGATATCTGAACTATGACCAGTATGACCAGGCTGATATCTGAACTATGACCAGTATGACCAGGCTGATATCTGAACTATGACCAGGCTGATATCTGAACTATGACCAGTATGACCAGGCTGATATCTGAACTATGACCAGTATGACCAGGCTGATATCTGAACTATGACCAGGCTGATATCTGAACTATGACCAGGCTGATATCTGAACTATGACCAGGCTGATATCTGAACTATGACCAGTATGACCAGGCTGATATCTGAACTATGACCAGTATAACCAGGCTGATATCTGAACTATGACCAGTATGACCAGGCTGATATCTGAACTATGACCAGTATGACCAGGCTAATATCTGAACTATGACCAGTATGACCAGGCTGATATCTGAACTATGACCAGTATGACCAGGCTGATATCTGAACTATGACCAGTATTGACCAGCCTGATATCTGAACTATGACCAGTATGACCCTGTTGATAAATTCACAATGACCAGTATGGCCAGGCTGATATCTGAAGCATGAGCAGCATGACTGATTTATAAGCCATAAGTTGAGCAGACTGATAAGGTTGCATGGCAAACTTCTGACCTAAACGGGGATCCAAACTCAAAGCATCCTCAATCAAACTCATTGCATGGTGGCCAAGGCGGCAGCCTCACTGAGCAACCTCTCGAATGCCGCAGACGCCGCCGCTCAAGCTGCTGGTCCCGTCTGGGCGGCAGCTGCTCAGCCTGCTGTGCCGCCGCTATCATCAGCGCCAACTGCTGCTGCGGCTGCATCTTCAGCATCCTCAGCATTCTCAGCTTCTTCAGCTTCATCATAAGCGTTGCCCCAGCCCGAAGCTGCTGCTGGCCTGCTCCCTCTCCAGCTGCCAGTGGCCTTCCAGCCGCCTGGTTGCGCCGCCGCCAGCTGCTGCGCACTTGAGGTCGCTGGTTCGCGCCTGGCATCAGTGCGCCGAGAGCTTGCTGCTCTGTCAGGACAGCCAGAAGCAGCAACAGCAGAAGCAGAATGAACAGAGCGGCTCTTCCAGCGACGGCGGCAAAGACGAGGGCGAAAAGCAAAAACAGGACGAGAACGAAAAGAACAATGAGTTCACCACCCGCATGATGCTGCTGCTGCTCGCCCAGTGGATTGTCATGGCCATGTTCAGCTCGCATTGGTCTGACCGCCTCGCCGCCTCCATCAGGTGCGGCCTGTGACCTTTCTGACAGATTTCCAAGGCTTCCAGGTCCCAAATATCACTCTCCGTATCTCTCTTCCCTGTCTCCCAAATCCCCTTTTCCTCTCTTCATTTTTCCAAATCCTATTTTCCTCTCCTCACTCTCCCAAATCCCATTTCCCACTCCTCACTCTCCCAAATCCCATTTCCCACTCCTCACTCTCCCAAATCCCATTTCCTACTCCTGACTCTCCCAAATCCCATTTCCCACTCCTCACTCTCCCAAATCCCATTTCCCACTCCTCACTCTCCCAAATCCCATTTCCCACTCCTCACTCTCCCAAATCCCATTTCCCACTCCTCACTCTCCCAAATCCCATTTCCCACTCCTCACTCTCCCGAGTCCCGAATCCCATTTCCCACTCCTCACTCTCCCAAATCCCATTTCCCACTCCTCACTCTCCCAAATCCCATTTCCCACTCCTCACTCTCCCAAATCCCATTTCCCACTCCTCACTCTCCCGAATCCCATTTCCTACTCCTCACTCTCCCAAATCCCATTTCCCACTCCTCACTCTCCCAAATCCCATTTCCCACTCCTCACTCTCCCAAATCCCATTTCCTACTCCTCACTCTCCCAAATACCATTTTCCACTCCTCACTCTCCCAAATCCCATTTCCCACTCCTCACTCTCCCGAATCCCATTTCCTACTCCTCACTCTCCCAAATCCCATTTCCCACTCCTCACTCTCCCAAATCCCATTTCCCACTTCTCACTCTCCCAATTCCCATTTCCCACTCCTCACTCTCCCAAATCCCATTTCCCACTTCTCACTCTCCCAATTCCCATTTCCCACTCCTCACTCTCCCAAATGCCATTTCCCACTCCTCACTCTCCCAAATCCCATTTCCCACTCCTCACTCCCAAATCCCATTTCCTACTCCTCACTCTCCAAAATCCCATTTCCCAACCCTCCACCAGAGCGACCTCGCCGCCGCGCCTGCTGCTGAGCTGGCAGGACGCGTGCGCCCTGCTCGCGGCCGGCGAGGTGTCCAGCATCGTCCTGCGCAGCGACCTCGGCCTGGCGCAGCTGCAGCTGCAGCCGGGCGCCCTGCTGGCGGGCGAGCCGGTGGAGCCGGGCACCAGCGCGCTGCTCTGTCTGAACCGCAGCGTGGCCAGCAAAGTCGGCCAGCTGCTCGGCCTGCCGCCCGAGGCGATGCGCGACTTCCTCAGCCGTTCAAAATTCTTCAGCGAATCCGCGCCCTCCGCGGAGTTCAAGCGGGAGCTCCGCAAGCTTGAGGCCAAGCTGCTGGTGCCGGAGTCCGAGCAGGTCGAGCTGCAGGAGAGCCAGGGGCCCGGAGATCCCAACTTCCTCATGCTGATGCTGGTGCTGGCCAACCTGCTCACCTTGGCGGCCGTGTTCAGCAGCCGCCGCCGCCGCCCGCCGGCTGTCCCTAGCCGCGGTGGCAGCGCCAGCGAAAGTCGGAAATCCAACAATGGAGGACCGCTCAACGACCTGCTGTCGAAGCTGGATCCCTTCAACTTGAGGGTTGGACTGCTTTCCCTGATCTCTTCTTGTATTCCTCTATATGTACTGACAGTAGGCACAAAGAGTACATGCTCTCCCATCCCTACTGACAGTAGGCACAAAGAGTGCATGCTCTCCCATCCCTACTGACAGTAGGCACAGAGAGTGCATGCTCTCCCATCCCTACTGACAGTAGGTGACCCTGAACTCAGCTCATACGCCGCTGTCCCAACCTGCACCAGGCTGTCAGCCCCAGCGCGCGCATCACCAGCCAGGTCCGCTTCAAGGACGTCGCCGGGCTGCACGAGGCCAAGCAGGAGCTGGAAGAGTTTGTCAGCTATCTGAAGGACCCGAAGCGCTTCCAGACTCTCGGCGCCCGACTGCCGCACGGTGCGCTGCTGCTGGGACCGCCCGGCTGCGGCAAAACTCTGCTGGTCAAGGCGCTGGCCAACGAGGCCTCTGTGCCCTTCTTCTACATGGCCGGCCCGGAGTTCGTGGAGGTCATCGGCGGCCTCGGCGCCTCCCGGGTGCGCCGGCTGTTTGAACAGGTGAGCTGGCGTGGGGCTGCGGGTTATGATTAGCGCTGTGCTAAACTGTGCCTTGAATTTCAATCTTGCTTTTTGAATCATTAACCGTGCGTTTCCTAGAATCATTAATCAGGCGTTTCCTAGAATCATCAATCAGGCGTTTCCTAGAATCATCAATCAGGCGTTTCCTAGATTCATCAATCAGGTGTTTCCTAGAATCATCAACCAGGTGTTTCCTAGAATCATCAACCAGGTGTTTCGTAGAATCATCAATCAGGTGTTTCCTAGAATCATCAATCAAGTGTTTCCTAGAATCATCAATCAGGTGTTTCCTAAAATCATCAATCTGTTTCCTAGAATCATCCATCTGTTGTTTTATAGAATCATCAATCATGAATTTCCTAGAATCATCAATCAGGGTCATCATAAGCGGTTTCCCAGAATCACCACGAGCCGATTCCTAGAAAAACCACAAGCTACCATTTTTTCCTATATATTTAGTCACCGAAGCCGTTTTCTTGAACGGCTCACCCTTTTTCCTAGAATCGCAATAAACTCTCATATCAAGTTTCATCCTCCGCTGTCTAGGCCCGCGAGAGCGCCCCCTGCATCATCTTCATCGACGAGTTGGACGCCATCGGCAAGAAGCGGTCGGGTTCGGCCGGCTCGGACACGGGCGGCCAGGGCGAGATGGACCAGACGCTCAACCAGCTGCTGGTGGAGATGGACGGCATGGACACCACGGTTGGGGTCGTCTGCTTCGCTGCCACCAATCGGCACGAGGTGCTCGACACCGCGCTGCTCCGGGCTGGCCGCTTCGACCGGCACATCCTGGTGGACCTGCCCACGCTAATTGAGCGGCAGGAGCTGTTCGCGCTGTACTTGGGCCAGTACAAGCTGGCGGCGCTGCCGGCCAACTTCAAGTGAGCTGTGATATGCCAGGCTGAGCAGGGATATGCCAGGCTGCTGAGCAGGGATATGCCAGGCTGAGCAGGGATATGCCAGGCTGCTGAGCAGGGATATGCCAGGCTGAGCTGTGATATGCCAGGCTGAGCAGGGATATGCCAGGCTGAGCAGGGATATGCCAGACTGAGCAGGGATATGCCAGGCTGAGCAGGGATATGCCAGGCTGAGCAGGGATATGCCAGGCTGAGCAGGGATATGCCAGGCTGCTGAGCAGGGATATGCCAGGCTGAGCTGTGATATGCCAGGCTGAGCAGGGATATGCCAGGCTGAGCAGGGATATGCCAGGCTGAGCAGGGATATGCCAGACTGAGCAGGGATATGCCAGGCTGAGCAGGGATATGCCAGGCTGAGCAGGGATATGCCAGGCTGAGCAGGGATATGCCAGGCTGCTGAGCAGGGATATGCCAGGCTGAGCTGTGATATGCCAGGCTGAGCAGGGATATGCCAGGCTGAGCAGGGATATGCCAGGCTGAGCAGGGATATGCCAGGCTGAGCAGGGATATGCCAGGCTGAGCTGTGATATGCCAGGCTGAGCAGGGATATGCCAGGCTGAGCTGTGATATGCCAGACTGAGCTGTGATATGCCAGACTGAGCTGTGATATGCCAGGCTGAGCAGGGATATGCCAGGCTGAGCAGGGATATGCCAGGCTGAGCAGGAATATGCCATCTTCACCTTCACCATCATCAACCGCCCACCCCAGCAAGCGGCTGGCCGCGCTGACCCCCGGCCGGTCGGGCGCAGACATCGCCAACGTCTGCAACGAGGCGGCGCTGATTGCCGCTCGCCATGCCAAGTCGGCCGTTGAAGCCGCCGATTTTGAGGCCGCGCTGGAGCGGGCGGCCGCCCAGAAGCCGGCCCGGCCGGCCCCCATGACCAAGGAGGAGCGGGAGCGCACCGCCTACAGCGAGGCCGGCAAGGCGCTGGTTGCCTGGATGCTGGAGACGCCCCCGCCCGTGGTTCGAGTCAGCATTGTCCGAAGGCGCGGTGGTGCCGGAGCCGGTCTGCAGCGACTAAGCACAGACAGGTGAGCTGGGGGAGTCTAGTAGCTGCTCTGAGCACAGACAGGTGAGCTGGGGGAGTCTAGTAGCTGCTCTGAGCACGGACAGGTGAGCTGGGGGAGTCTAGTAGCTGCTCTGAGCACGGACAGGTGAGCTGGGGGAGTCTAGTAGCTGGTCTGAGCACGGACAGGTGAGCTGGGGGAGTCTAGTAGCTGGTCTGAGCACGGACAGGTGAGCTGGGGGGAGTCAGTAGCTGCTCTGAGCACGGACAGGTGAGCTGGGGGAGTCTAGTAGCTGCTCTGAGCACGGACAGGTGAGCTGGGGGGAGTCAGTAGCTGCTCTGAGCACGGACAGGTGAGCTGGGGGAGTCTAGTAGCTGCTCTGAGCACGGACAGGTGAGCTGGGGGGAGTCAGTAGCTGCTCTGAGCACGGACAGGTGAGCTGGGGGAGTCTAGTAGCTGCTCTGAGCACGGACAGGTGAACTGGAACTCCGTCCCACAGAAAGCTGTACACCCGCCAGGCCCTGCTGGAGGCCATCGCCTGCATGCTGGCCGGCCGGGCCGCTGAGACGGTCGCCTTCAACACGGTGAGCAGCGGCGGCAGCGATGAGCAGCGGGCAGCCACCGACTTGGCTTACAGGCTGGTGCGCGAGCTGGGCATGTCCGACCGCATCGGCCACCTCAGCTTCGACCAGGAGTCCGCCTCCGTGAACTCGCCAGTTCGCCCCTTCTCGCGCCGGACCGAAGCCCTGTTCGACAGCGAGGCCCAGGCAGTGCTGGGCCAGGCTTTCCGGCTGGCCAGGTGAGACTCCCCCCCCTCCCCCAGTGCGGTCACCGACCTCCCCCAGTGCGATCACCGACCTCCCCCAGTGCGATCACCGACCTCCCCAGTGCGATCACCGACCTCCCCCAGTGCGATCACCGACCTCCCCCAGTGCGATCACCGACCTCCCCCAGTGCGATCACCGACCTCCCCCAGTGCGATCACCGACCTCCCCCAGTGCGATCACCGACCTCCCCCAGTGCGATCACCGACCTCCCCCAGTGCGGTCACCGACCTCCCCCAGTGCGATCACCGACCTCCCCCAGTGCGATCACCGACCTCCCCCAGTGCGATCACCGACCTCCCCCAGTGCGATCACCGACCTCCCCCAGTGCGATCACCGACCTCCCCCAGTGCGATCACCGACCTCCCCCAGTGCGATCACCGACCTCCCCCAGTGCGATCACCGACCTCCCCCAGTGCGATCACCGACCTCCCCCAGTGCGATCACCGACCTCCCCCAGTGCAATCACCGACCTCCCCCAGTCCTACTCATTCTAACAAAGCGTCTCGTCCCTGCCCCAATCCGAGCAGGGAGGTTCTGGCCAGCAACCGGGGCCGTCTGGACCGGGTGGCCCGCGCCCTGCTCGCCAAGGAGGAGCTCGGGCACGAGCAGCTGCTAGAGCTGCTGGGCACATCGCCGCACCCGAAGCCGGAGCTGGCCGAGCTGCTAGACCTCGCCAAGGATTGAAGCCGGCTCAGTGCCCAGTGACCCAGAAAGTTTCATCATGCTAAAAAGTCCACTATCTCCCCAAAATCAGAGAATTCAGTGAATCCCCTCTCACCTCTGCAGGTGTACCAACGAGTGCACCTTCAATTTCCCAATTAGTAGTGCATTTTGTACTTTTTATTGTCTGCCGCTCGATTAAGGTAAAATAGACTTTAATTTGTCACCTGGCTGACATCACGTAATTCTGACTAGCTTTACTGCTTTTTTCGGCCATAGGTTCTATACCTGCGTAAGCTGTTTAGCCGCACCTTAATTAATGCGCCTAAGTTACTACTGACTGACTACTTATTACAGAAGATGCTAATCCTGGTTTAAAATTATATTCAGTCAAGTTTCGGTGCTTGAATTGTTCGCAGTTTCTTGACAGCTTTTTTTTGCCGTTTTCTGCAGTCAGCCAAGGAACATTTGGAACTAAGGTGTGAACTGCGGAGACTGAGGTGTGAACTGCGGAGACTGAGGTGTGAACTGCGGAGACTGAGGTGTGAACTGCGGAGACTGGGGTGTGAACTGTGGAGACTGAGATCTGAACTGTGGAGACTGAGGTGTGAACTGCGGAGACTGAGGTGTGAACTGTGGAGACTGATGTCTGAACTGTGGAGACTGAGGTGTGAACTGTGGAGACTGAGGTGTGAACTATTGAGACTGAGGTGTGAACTGTGGAGACAGGTGTGAACTATTGAGACTGAGGTGTGAACTGTGGAGACAGGTGTGAACTGCGGAGACTGAGGTTTGAACTGTGGAGACTGAGGTGTGAACTGTGGAGACTGAGGTGTGAACTGCGGAGACTGAGGTGTGAACTGTGGAGACTGAGGTGTGAACTGTGCAAACTGCAGCGTGAACTCTACAGCATTGATTTTTCTATCATTACTTTTTGAGACGGATGCGTCGCTTTCACTCCCAGTTCCAGCCACGCCAGCCCGACTTCGGACACAGCGCTGGGCCGCCGCCCCATCAGCCGTGCTGCCGCTGCACCAGCCTCGTGGCCGCCAACGTCGCCTCCCAGGCGGCCGAGCTGGCCGCGCTGTCCGCCTCGCACGAGCGGCTCCTGGCTGACAATGGCGTCGCCGCGGGCGTCCGCTCCGCCGTGCTGGTCTGCCTTGCCTGCGACTGTCCGAGGCCCGGGGAGGCGGGCGGCGGGCAACCGGCCCAGGCGGAGTCGCTGTCCCCGAATCCGCGGGTGCTGCTCACCAAGCGTTCGACGCGACTGACGTCATTCTCAGGACAGGTAGGCCTTCATTTGTTGGGTTTTCTGCCCTAAAATAGTTTTTTGCGCTACATATCGGCGCTTGGTATCAGTACTCTTTTATTGAAATTCTACCCTTAGCAGCCGACTTTTGTTCTGATGTATTATTATTGTAGTAACACTGATTACGCTACATATCGGTTAATCCAAACTTATTCCTAGAGATCATTAATGAAACGGTTTACGCTACATATCGGCAGTCTAAACTCATTTGTGGAGAGAATTAGTAAAACTGATTACGCTACATATCGGCAGTCCAAACTTCCTAGAGATACATGTAATTAGTGAAACTGTTTACGCTGCATATCGGCAGTCCAAACTTATTTCTAGAGATAATGAGTGAAACTGTTTACGCTACATATCGGCAGTTGATCTAGTTCAGAAATACGACAGGGCTTTGAAATCTCTCTTCTTTCATCTCGCAGGTGTCGTTCCCGGGCGGCAAGTCGGACCCGGGCGCCGATGCCGGCCCGGTGGCCACAGCGCTCCGCGAAGCCGCTGAAGAGATCGGCCTGTCTCCCGGCTTGGTCCGCGTGCTCGCCGTACTGCCCGTGATGCCGCTTGGCCGGCACCTCGTGACCCCGGTGCTCGCCTACCTGGCGCCCAGGCTCAGCCGGGTCCGCCTCGCGCCAAATCCCGATGAGGTCGACGAGCTGCTGACGCCGCTGCTGCGCTGGGCTCTGCCAGACGGCGGTGCCCCGGCCGCTGGCCGCCTCGAGTTCCGCAGCCGCCGCGTGGGGCGCTGGCTGGATTGCGACATCCCCGTGCTGTCGCTGCGGCCCGGCCTGGCCGTGTTCGGCTTCACCTGCCACCTGCTGGTGCTGGCCGCCTGCATCTGCCACCGCCGCTACCCGCTGTACCCGCTGGAGCCCTTCTGCCACGGCCTGCTGCTGCTGGGCCTGTTGGTTGGCCAGGGCCTCCTGCTGCCCGACCCTGAGCGGCTCATCAGCCGGCTCTGACCTGCCTGCATTGGATTCGGGTCAGAGATATGAGTCATGAGTCTGATCACTCAGAGATATGAGTCACTAGTCTGATCACTCAGAAATATGAGTCACGAGTCTGATCACTCAGATATGAGTCATGAGTCTGATCACTCAGAGATATGAGTCATGAGTCTGATCACTCAGAGATATGAGTCATGAGTCTGATCACTCAGAGATATGAGTCATGAGTCTGATCACTCAGAGATATGAGTCATGAGTCTGATCACTCAGATATGAGTCATGAGTCTGATCACTCAGAGATATGAGTCATGAGTCTGATCACTCAGAGATATGAGTCATGAGTCTGATCGCTCAGAGATATGAGTCATGAGTCTGATCACTCAGAGATGAGTCATGAGTCTGATCACTCAGAGATGAGTCATGAGTCTGATCACTCAGAGATGAGTCATGAGTCTGATCACTCAGAGATATGAGTCATGAGTCTGATCACTCAGAGATGAGTCATGAGTCTGATCACTCAGAGATGAGTCATGAGTCTGATCACTCAGAGATGAGTCATGAGTCTGATCGCTCAGAGATATGAATCACGAGTCTGATCACTCAGAGATGAGTCACGAGTCTGATCACTCAGAGATGAGTCATGAGTCTGATCGCTCAGAGATATGAGTCATGAGTCTGATCACTCAGAGATGAGTCATGAGTCTGATCACTCAGAGATGAGTCATGAGTCTGATCGCTCAGAGATATGAATCACGAGTCTGATCACTCAGAGATGAGTCACGAGTCTGATCACTCAGAGATGAGTCACGAGTCTGATAGTAAACAGAACGGTGACTCGCTCATATTTTATTGCTTACATTTCCAACGTCTTCTACCAACTGTTTAGTTTTGTACTTTTTACTAATCGATAAAGACCCTAAGATACTACTTAGCACTTGTTGTGATATTGATTTTTGTTTAGCTTTCTTGATTTCAACAATGCTCTCGCCTACTGTAAGTAGATGTGCATGATTTTTAGCCATAATTTGCATTTTCGATTGGCCGACAGTCCGTCGCGTTAAAAAAAGCAAGATAAGAGAGCCGGAGCTGTGCCGCATGGGACTGTCTTTGTCGCTTTACGAGCGTAGTCTTTATTTTGTTCAATAAGAATGTAAATTGATATATATTGGAACGTTGGCACATTGTTGGGGCTCTGCTGCTTGCCGTAGCTGATACAAAACCAATCCCGACACCCTGAAATACGGGACGGCAATGGCGGATAATTTATGGCGCCTCTCGGCCTCCCCTTTTCCCTTTTTCCCTTCAGCCGTGCCCAGTCTGTTTTTTTGTCTCGAAATTTGTTAGCGCCGTCTTCTCTTTCTGGCGAGCTCCTTCTTGATTCCGGTTTCAGGGGGGGGGGGGGGGTTGGGACCTCTCGTTCGAGTGTTGCTTTGCGGGCACTGAAGCTGTGCTTATTATTGCTGTGTACTTTAGAGTGCGCGCTCTGGGAGCCAACAGTAGTATGTAGAGCGGACAGACAGACCGACAGTGTGACAGACAGACAGACAGACCAACAGTGTGACAGACAGATAGGCAGGCAGGCAGGCATGCATGCAGGTAGACAGACAGACAGACGACCGACCGACAGACAGACAGGCAGACAGATAGACAGACAGGCAGACAGACAGACAGACAGACAGGGCTCAGTCCGCCGCTCCTTTCGGCGTCTTCAAAGCAGCTGTGGCAGCCGGGCCGGCCGCATTAATAATTGATTGAAATCGATCTGGCGAGCGGCCCGGTTGTTCCACAAGCCTGACAGGCCAAGTGAGGCGTATAAGAAACAGATCCTAACAGAGTTAAAGCTTCCTTTTTTGAGTGGCCCATCTGTCTCGGCTGGCCAGTATTGATCAGCCTGAAGGTTCGATTCCCTTTGTGGGGAGTTGCTCCCGCCAGGCTGAATCAGCTGGGCAGGTGGGGCTCGGCAGAGTTGAGCAGCTCGGCTGTCTGCTGCCGGGGTGCTCAGGGCAGTGCTCACTATTCTCACTCGGCAATTCGCCAGGCTGTCTGGGAATCTTGTCCCAAAACAGGGAGCAGCAGCAACAGGGATCGGAGATTAAGTCTCGCAAATCCCTCCGCTCTGTTTGTGGGAGGAGGGGGCAGATCGGATCCCCGCGAATTCCCCTCTGTCTGTCTGGGGATTCTCCCGATGCCATTGGGAAAACGATTTGTATATTCCTTGCCTTCCCTTCCCCCTGCTATCCCGCCCCGTGTCTCTTTCGCTCTCGATTTCCCAATCTCCGAATTGCCCCACCCAGCCCAGCTCTCTGCTTCTGCCCCCAGGAGAAGTCGCCGGAAAGCTGATTGATGACTCCCGGCCTCTTCGACTCTCTCCTCTCTCTCTCTCTCTTGCACTTTCTCTCGCCTCTGCTTTTAGTCGCTCGGCTCGCAAACTGCATAGGTAGAAGAGAGAGAGAGAAAGAGATCAGTTCTTTCTTCACACCGCTGCCCTAACTGATAAGGAAAGCGTGAAAAGAAGGCTCGGCTTGTATAGCAGATAGACAGCGGCGCGCGGTGAGCGAGTCAGGGGGGATCAGTCGGAGTGAATGAAAATTCGGCACAGCTGTGGGGCTGCAGCATTTTTGCTGAGCTGAGAGAGTATTAGTGTGGGGACCGAGGCTTTAGCGCTCTCCGCTGGACTCTTGTCTGTTTAGTGCAGTGCTCCGCGTTTGTTCCAGCAGCTGCGCAGACCAGCGAGGACTGCCCTGGCTGCCTGCCGATCTCTCAGCCCAGCTGCCGCGCTTCTCCCCCTCCTGCCCCTCCGGCAGTCTCCCGGGCCGATTGGCCAGCAGGCGAGGGAGAGCAGCGGACGAGAGGGTCAGCCGGTCGCGGCTGTCGCGCGGACTTTTTTTTAAATAACAAGAATTCGGTTCGAATTTCGAGGCAGATCCGGACTGACTGACTGACGCGCCATGTCTGCCGCTGTTTCGCCAGCTCAGCCGCCGACGCAGCAGCAGGCGACTCTCTACGCCGGCTACGACGAGGACCTGTCCGAGAATCCGTTCTTTCAGCGGCTCAAGACCGAGGCCGCCTCCATCTATAATAGCGCTGCTGCCAAGGGCTGGCTGGTGAGGCCGTGGCTGAAATTCTGTCTGGTTCAGGCTGTCTGCCTGCTGCAGGGATCTGTCTGGTTCAGGCTGTCTGCCTGCTGCAGGGATCTGTCTGGTTCAGGCTGTTCTGCCTGCTGCAGGGATCTGTCTGGTTCAGGCTGTCTGCCTGCTGCAGGGATCTGTCTGGTTCAGGCTGTCTGCCTGCTGCAGGGATCTGTCTGGTTCAGGCTGTCTGCCTGCTGCAGGGCTCTGTCTGGTTCAGGCTGTCTGCCTGCTGCAGGGATCTGTCTGGTTCAGGGTGTCTGCCTGATGCAGGGATCTGTCTGGTTCAGGCTGTCTGCCTGCTGCAGGGATCTGTCTGGTTCAGGGTTTCTGCCTGATGCAGGGATCCGTCTGGTTCAGGCTGTCTACCTGATCCAGGGATCTGTCTGGTTCAGGGTGTTCTGCCTGATGCAGGGATCTGTCTGGTTCAGGCTGTCTGCCTGCTGCAGGGATCTGTCTGGTTCAGGCTGTCTGCCTGATGCAGGGATCTGTCTGGTTATGAGTGTTTTTGTGTCTAGGTGACCGATTCCATGTGCCCGAGTGTGTCTGTTGCATTGTGTCTGAGTGTCCGATTCTGAGTGTGTACATGAATTGTTCAAGGAGTCTGGGTGTTCGTCTGTCTGACTGGTGTCTGCTTATCATTGGTTCAGATGTCTGGGTCAGTGGGTGAGGTGTCTGTGGGTCACTCTTCGTGCACCTGTCTACCTGTCGCTCCCGCCTGCCCGCCCCGCAGGTGGCCGTACCCCGGCTGGGCAGCTACGCTGAGGACTCGCCGCCGGACGAAAGTGAATTCCTCAGCCACGTCCTGGTGGCCGTGAGCGCCGACGACGGCTCGTACAAGACCCTGAAGAACCAGGTGAGGCGCTGGGCTGGGAGTCGGGGTGAGCCAGCCAAGCTTGGCGATTGGTGATACCAGGTAGGAATGCGTGACAATCTGTGAGAAAGTGTGCAGGATTGAGTGAGCTAAGTGAGACTGAGTGTGAGAGATGGGTGAGAGTAAGTGTGAGAGATGAATGAGAGTGAGAGATGAGTGAGACTGAAAGATGAGTGAGTGTAAAAGATGAGTGAGTGTGAGAGTTGAGTGAGACTGAGAGATGAGTGAGTGTGAGAGTAAGTGTGAAAGATGAGTGAGAGTGAGAGATAAGTGAAAGTGAGATATGAGTGAGAGTGAGAGATGAGTGAGAGTGAGAGATGAGTGAGAGTGAGAGATGAGTGAGAGTGAGAGATGAGTGAGAGTGAGAGATGAGTGAGAGTGAGAGATGAGTGAGAGTGAGAGATGAGTGAGTGTGAGAAATCAGTGAGAGTGAGAGTGAGAGATGAGTGAGTGTGAGAAATCAGTGAGAGTGAGAGTGAGAGATGAGTGAGAGTTAGAGTTTAAGATGGTCAGTGAGGCAGCCGCAAAAGTCTGTCTGAGATACGAGTACTCGATGAGCAACGGCCCGCTCGCCCCACCCGCCCGCCACATTAGCGAGTGCAGCAGGTTGGCCGCGCCCTGCGCACCGGCGAAGGCTTCGAGCACGCCAAGGAGGTGCTGATTCTATTCGACGAGCTGTTCGTGCTGGACTCGGGCAACCGGCACCGCGTGCTGTGCCTGAGCGAGCCGCTGACCGGGCCGCCCGCCGAGCCCGCCACCCCGGTGGCCGGCGGGCCGGAGCCGTGGGGCAGCGGGCCGGTGTTCACTCTGTCCAGCCTGGAAGACTGCGCCGAGCTGCTGTTCGGCCGGGCCTCCCGGGAGACGCGGCTGCGGCACCGGCTGGACTCGGCCATCGCCGCCTTCTGCCACGGGCTCGGCTGCACAGACTTTGAGAATGTGGACCAGTGCGTCCGGGCTGTGCAGGACTTGTACTCCTCCTGTCTGCACTCGGCGCTTAAGGACTCTAGGATTGTGAGTGCACTGGTTTGTGTGATCGGATCAATCAGTTCAAACTCCTTAGAGTGCTCAGACCAATATCCCAGGTGTGCTCAGACCAATATCCCAGGTGTGCTCAGACCAATATCCCAGGTGTGCTCAGACCAATATCCCAGGTGTGCTCAGACCAATATCCCAGGTGTGCTCAGACCGATATCCCAGGTGTGCTCAGACCAATATCCCAGGTGTGCTCAGACCAATATCCCAGGTGTGCTCAGACCAATATCCCAGGTGTGCTCAGACCAATATCCCAGGTGTGCTCAGACCAATATCCCAGGTGTGCTCAGACCGATATCCCAGGTGTGCTCAGACCAATATCCCAGGTGTGCTCAGACCAATATCCCAGGTGTGCTCAGACCAATATCCCAGGTGTGCTCAGACCAATATCCCAGGTGTGCTCAGACCAATATCCCAGGTGTGCTCAGACCAATATCCCAGGTGTGCTCAGACTAATATCCCAGGTGTGCTCAAACCAATATCCCAGATGTGCTCAGACCAATATCCCAGGTGTGCTCAGACCAATATCCCAGGTGTGCTCAGACCAATATCCCAGGTGTGCTCAGACCAATATCCCAGGTGTGCTCAGACCAATATGCCAGGTGTGCTCAGACCAATATCCCAGGTGTGCTCAGACCAATATCCCAGGTGTGCTCAGACCAATATCCCAGGTGTGCTCAGACCAATATCCCAGGTGTGCTCAGACCAATATCCCAGGTGTGCTCAGACCAATATGCCAGGTGTGCTCAGACCAATATCCCAGGTGTGCTCAGACCAATATCCCAGGTGTGCTCAGACCAATATCCCAGGTGTGCTCAGACCAATATCCCAGGTGTGCTCAGACCAATATCCCAGGTGTGCTCAGACCAATATCCCTGCTCCGCTTGCACCTTCGCCAAGTGAACTCAAAGTTTCCCATCTATTCAGCAGGCATAATTCCAGTTCTGCTTACCTACTAGTGAGCCCTTTCTTTATTTAATTTTTGCACCTGTGCGTCGAGTTACTCGGCTTTGTCGCTGTCTGTTTACAGCCTCTCGGGTCTGAATAAAAAACACTAAATAGAATTATTCCATTCTGGCTGCGCTCCACTGATCTTATTTACCGAGTTGGGGCTTCTTAGCTCATACAGAACTCAGCTTTTACGGCTCAGAAAGGTGGATGCTCAAGGCATAAAGGCAGATGCTTTTGTGAGATAGGACTTGTTCCTAAATTGAATTTTCCTCATCTCTTTGCTGCATCTCAAATCAGCTGTTTTGTCAAGCAAGAATTTCCTTTCTTCAAAGCGTTCAAGTCGTGTTGAGCTTTCAGTCTGTTTGATTTAGTAGGCCACAGAATATTAACTCTGAGTAATAGTCTTGCAGGCAGCAGAATTCCGTTCTTAAAGAATTTATTTAGAAATTTCGCGTGGCACGCTTTATAATTGATTTTTAGTATAGGTGGATATCGCGAGTGTCGTGTTGAATCCAAATATCTACTCAGGCAATCCAAGCTCAGCAATAGGAAAATTGAAAGAATTCTGATCAGCATCAATGCCAATCCGAATCAGCATAGAGGGAAATCACAATCAATATCAGCATCAGGATCAAGGGAAATCCCCATCAGTATCAAGGGAAATCCCAATCAGTATCAAGGGAAATCCCAATTCAGCATCAAGGGAAGTCCCAATTTAGCATCAAGAGAATGCCAGTCAACTTTTGCCCCTCCCCGCAGCGCGAGCAGGTGAAGGCGAACTCGGTGTTCCTGGACTGCGTCAAGCTGGCCCTGGAGACCCTGGTGCTCAGCCGGGCCCACAGCCGCCTGTTCCCCGCGCTGCGCGACCTCTGCGAGTCCCGCGATGCCGCCATCAACCGGGCCGCCCGGCGCAGCCTCTACGGCTTGTCCCCGGCCAGTCTGGGCATCCGGCCGGCCATGGCCGACAATCTACCGAAGGCCCGACGCCAGCTGTCCGCCCTGGCCGGCCTCACCACCCCACTGGGCAAGTGCTCCTGCCTGCGCCGCGCTGTGCTCGCCCTGGCCGGCGAGACCGGATCTTCAGCCTCGGCGTCGGCTTCAGCTTCGTCAGCGCCGATGACAGCCGACGACCTGCTGCCGTGCCTGGTGTTCCTGCTGGCCCGCTCCGAGCAGCCGGACTGGGCCGCACACATGGCCTACATGCGCCGCTTCCGGTTCGCCCGGCCGCGGAATCACGACGAGTTCGACTATTTCCTCAGCTCTCTGGAGGCCGCCATGGATTACCTGGCCACCACCTGGGCCAGCGGGCCGCCGCCGCCGCCGCCAGCGCCAACCCGAGCGGCGGGCGTCTCAACGACGCCGACAGCCTGTGGGTGGCCGTTCGCGAAGGCGACGTGGCTCGAGCGCGCGATCTGCTGAGCCGCTGGCGCGCCTCCCGCAGCATCGAGGCCGAGCTGGCTTCTCCAGCATCCGATGAGTCGCCTCTGGGCGGCCTGCCCGCGCTCTGCCACCCGCTGTGCCGCTGCGCCAAGTGCGAGGCCGCCCTGGCCGCCGCTCGGCTGGCCCGCCTCGGTGACGCCGAGACCGCGGCCAGCGTTGAGCAGCGGAACGAGCGGAACTGGACTCGTGAGTCCCCCGGACTGGGCAGGGAGAACTATAAGGGTCTAGAAATTCCTTGAGCTCTTCAGACACCTTCAGATTCCTGACGCTTACTGAGTTGTGGGATCTGGGGACCTTCGGATTCTTCCTTCTATTCTAACTTCGTGTGCTGAATAGCAATTTCCCTTGAGCTGCATCCTGATGAGCACTTTAGCTCGATTGGCTTTCCTTTCGACTGTCTGTTCTGAACTCCCCAGCAGCTAATTGCGCTGGCCGCATTGCAATTAGCGCTTTTGTGGTCACGCACAGCCTCCGATCCACGTATAGGCCATAGTTTTTCATAATCCGTTTTTTGTTTCCGTTTTCTGGCAAGCCAAAAATTCCATATTCAACCAATAATTTCAAATGTTTAGAACATGCACGTGCCTAATAACACCGGAAAATCTGTCGTTTATAACTTGTTTAATGAAGATGATCAATTTTTTCAGGCGGCGATTTTTTCAATTTCCTGTTTCAATCTAACAGCTTCATCAAATTACTTGTAAATTTGTAGCTTCTAGCCTCGGGAGTGGCATGTAGATATTTAATTATTTTGTTATAACGGGATTTAGTTTCTAGGAAATACAGGTTCGGGAGTCGATGGTTTTTTTCTAGTTTTTTTTGTCCGTCTTGAATTAAATTTAATTAGAGTAGCTTTATTGCGTTCTGCTAAACAGACAACAGGTCGCAATATTGTGGAATACGAATTGCCTCTCTGTGAAGTCTGTGACCGAGTTTCCCGGTTTTTTATTGCTATCCACCCGTAATTATATATTGTCCCACTCCCGGGGGACTCTTTGTTTATCCGAGTTCGTTGGCGTTTGGCAATATTTGCGCAATGCAGTTTATTGCTGCCAGTGCGTCTGCAACGCGAGTTAGGAAGAAGCCAAAAAATGCCGTCTAATTGGATTAGCGGTTGGCGGCTGCTTCCCAGGCTGGCAGTGGCAGCAGGCAAACCGCCAGCTCGAGCCCCAGACACATAAAATGGCTATTCGGCGCTGGCAATTCTCGAGTCAGGATGGCCGAGTGGTCTAAGGCGCTGCGTTCAGGTCGCAGTCCTCTTCTGAGGGCGTGGGTTCGAATCCCACTTCTGACAAGATTTTTTTCTCTTTTTAATTAATTTTTCTACAAAAAATTTAATTAACGCCGACATATTTGCAAAGAACGTATCAAAAATTTCTTTGTTTTCAGCATCATTTTAAGAGATTTTCCAATTTTATTCATTTTTTAGCAAAATGTGTATTTGAAGCCATTTTAATAAACAATTTTTTGGTGCCAGCCGATATGTTTCGAAAATTACATTATAGAGCGGGAATTTGTATATGCAAGAAAATATTGGAAATAACTTCCAATCAACTCCCACCCATGATTCACAGCGCTGCACTGCGCCGCATTCTATGGCCATCTCGAGGTCGTGCAGCTGCTGCTGGACTCCGGCGCCGACCCCTGCGCCCTGGACTTCTCAGGCGCCACCGGCCTTCACCTGGCCGCCATGAACGGCCACCACGAGGTTTGCCTGCTGCTGCTTCACAGCGGCTGCGACCTCTCGCTGCTGGACTGCGAAGGCATGGCGCCGCTGCACTACGGCGCAGACCGCGGCAGTCTGGAGGTGGCCCAGGCCCTGGCCTTCAACCCCAGCTGCAACGTGAGCATCCGCACTGCCGTCACCGAGGACACCCCGCTGCACATGGCGGCCAGGTGGAGCTACCGCCAGATCGTCGCCTTCCTGGTCTCCTGCGGCGCCGATCCGCGCACCGTCAATCGGCGCGGCCAGGCGCCGTCCGGCGTAGCCGCCAGCCCGCACGTGGTCGAACTCCTGGCCACCGCAGCGGCCAACGCCGCCAACAGCCGACGACCGAAGGCGGCTTCGCAGGCAGCGGCGACGCCAACGGTCGCTAAAAAACCCGAGGCCGAGCGGCCGCCGCGGCCGCCATCGCCGGCTCCGGTCCAGCCGAAACAGCCGACGTCGCCGCGTCGCCCTTCGTCTCTGTCGTCGTCCAGGATGTCGGCGCCGCCGCAGTCTGAGCCCGCCGGCCTCCAGCAGCAGCAGCAGCGCGTGGAGAAGATGCTCCGCGCGGCTGCCGACGGCGACATCCAGCTGGTGCGGCACTACCTCGGCCTGCCGCCTGGCGGCGCGGACAACGAAGCCGACGAGGACGTCGACGCCGATCTGGACGGAGCGTCGTCGGCGACGGCCACCGAGGCCACGGAAGAGGCGGTGGCTCCGTCACCCAGCAGCCTGTGCCACCCGCTGTGCCAGTGCCACCGCTGCGCCCCACTGCAGACCGCCGCAGCCGCTTCCTCGCCGTTCGACGCCAGCGGCCGCAGCTCCGCCGCCCCGGCGCCGCCCGCCCTGACGGTGAATTCGGCCAGCAGCGACGGCTTCACCCTGCTGCACGTAGCCGCCATCCACGGCCACACCCGGCTGGCCGGCTTTGCGCTGGACCGCCGGGCCGCCCCGGACTGCCGCACCCGCGCCGGCGGCTTCACGCCCGTCCACTTCGCCTGCCAGCACAGCCGGCCGCAGGCGCTGCGCTTCCTGCTGCACCGGGGCTGCGACCCGGCCGCCAGGGACAACCAGGGCAACACGCCGCTGCATTTGTGCGCCATGAAGGGCCACGTGGACTGCGCCAGCGTCATCTTGGAGGTGAGCAGACTGCTCATTGCTTTGCCTCTGCTTTATAGTACACATTGTACTTTTCCCGTTCAACCTAGACAGCCACTGTTCAATCTAGAGGCAGCCACTGTTCAATCTAGAGACAGCCACTGTTCAAACTAGAGACAGCCACTGTTCAAACTAGAGACAGCCACTGTTCAATCTAGAGACAGCCACTGTTCAATCTAGAGACAGCCACTGTTCAATCTAGAGACAGCCACTGTTCAATCTAGAGACAGCCACTGTTCAATCTAGAGACAGCCACTGTTCAATCTAGAGACAGCCACTGTTCAATCTAGAGACAGCCACTGTTCAATCTAGAGACAGCCACTGTTCAATCTAGAGACAGCCACTGTTCAATCTAGAGACAGCCACTGTTCAAACTAGAGACAGCCACTGTTCAATCTAGAGACAGCCACTGTTCAATCTAGAGGCAGCCGCTGTTCAATTTAGACAGTTTTATCAAAATTGAGCAAAAAATGCCTATCAATTTTCGTCAGTAGTATGAATCGCGTGTTAATTTTATTTATTCCCCCCACCGCCGCCGCCCAGACCGGGCCGGCCTGGCTGGTGAACTCGGTGAACGGCCGCGGCAACAGCCCGCTGCACGAGGCTGCCCGCGGCTGCTACCCGGCCATGTGCGACCTGCTGCTGCGCCACGGCGCCACGCCCGACCAGCGCAACCGCCAGCAGCTGGCGCCCTATCAGCTGACCGGCGATCCGCAGGTCCTCGGCATGCTGCGCCGCCGTCCGGAAGCTGCGCCAGCCTCGCCGACGCTGCGAGCACAGCTGGCAGGCGCTGCGGCTGCCGCAGACCTGGAGACCGAGGCCCGCAGCTCTTCCGGTGTGGGCCCGAGCCCGCCCTCCTCCCTGCTCGACTTCACCCTCACGCCGTCCTCCTCGCTGCTCACCGACCAGCCGCTGCCGCCGCCGCGGTCGCAGGATGACGAATCGTCCGTGTCGGGCAACGCCGAGGACGACGGCGACGCCAATGGCGACGAGGACGGCGGCGAGAAGCGGCGCTCAGCGGCGGAGCTGTGCCGGCCGCGGCCAGCCGACTACAAGCTGACGTTCTCGTCCGACTGCGACAGCCCGCAGCACGCGGCCTGAGTGGGGGGGGGCAGGCTGGGCTGATCTCCATCCAATCCTGCACTTCAGCGCCTTGTTTTGCATGCCATGATCGCTTATATTGTCAATAATTCGATGCTTTCACTAAGATCTACTTAGATTCTGTCCTATAAGTAGTATTTGAAACATTTTTTCTTCCTATTTACTTGGTACGCGGATAAAATTAATTTAAACGCCTAATATTGAACTTGATTACATAATGCGAGTGCTGAGCTCTCCATGCTCAGCTTGGTGTACTTATTCAGAGCTGATCACGTGACCCTGCCATTCGATTTTAATCCTTTGTTTTATTTGCTTCTTTCAATTTCATTAGGGATGCTTTGAGTTACGTAACAGCTTGAGTTTGGGCTTACTATTGCTCTCTCTCTCTCTCTCTCTTTGTCGTTTTCCTGACATTGCAGGCAGGGATTGTCTGCGGAACTTGTCAGACATCAGCATCTTGTCAGGACCTGGTCAGATAGTATCAATAAGCCAGGCAGTCAATATGCCGCGCTTGTCTGGTAATATCTGAAACTTGTCAGACGAAATCTAAAACTTGTCATACAGTATCTGGAACTTGTCAGACGATATCTAAAACTTGTCATACAGTATCTGGAACTTGTCAGACGATATCTGGAACTTGTCAGACGATATCTGGAACTTGTCAGACTATATCTGGAACTTGTCAGACGATATCTGGAACTTGTCAGACTATATCTGGAACTTTTCAGATGATATCTGGAACTAGTCAGACGATATCTGGAACTTGTCAGACTATATATGGAACTTGTCAGACGATATCTAAAACTTGTCATACAGTATCTGAAACTTTTCAGACGATATCTGGAACTTGTCAGACGATATCTGGAACTTGTCAGACGATATCTGGAACTTTTCAGACGATATCCGGAACTTTTCAGACAGTATCTGGAACTTGTCAGACGCGAAGCTCAGAAAATTGTCGAGAAATTCCATGAGCTTAATAAAAACTGATACAAATGAACTTGTCAGACAGGAGGGATTTGCTGCTGCTTCGCCGTGTGCAGGCGGTGGCCGGTCGGCTGCCTGACTCGATCCCATTTAACGTTGAGTTTTTCGCTCTCTTCTCTGCCTACACGCTGCAGTCATTTCAAATGCAAGCCATTTGCTTTCATTGTCTTTTTGGCCAAGTTTTTGCTCAACACCTCTGCAGGTGGCTGAGTTTGCCCCGACGAGAGCAGCGGCTTAATGCAGGCCAATTATCTGCCATGGTTTCTGAGCTGGGAATTCCCGACTGCCTGCCTGCCCGCGTTCCAAAGCGGTTGAAAAATTTCTCCAAAAATTGAATAAAGCAATGTAGAACAGCAGAAGAAAGTTGTGCCAGATTTTGTGCAGAGCCGAGCCTCTCTGCCGATCGCTCAATGTTTTCAATTGGTATTCTCGCGCGCGAGCTTGAGGAAAATTATTTCTCCGAGCAAAAGGAACACTTCTTCTTGGGTGCGAGGATCTGGGAGGGGAGGAGGGCGCGACTCGGATGGCGAAGCTGAGGCAGGAAGGGGCGGCGCCCCGGCAACAGTCATAAAAGGCCTGCGCTGCGGCGCCGGCAGAAACACGAAAGCCCTCGAGAGGAACTTGGGAGACAAGTGCTGCAAGTTAATTTGAAAAGTCTTCAATAATTTATCGCCTTTAGCAGTTTTCCTCTTCTTTTTTCTCCGTCTTTGCGAGTCGGAGGTGGCCGACTGTTAATCTGATCTCTCCCAGCCTCTCATGCGCTGCATAATTAAAATAAACTGCGAGCTCGGGCCCGGGTTTCGGTTCGGAAAAGTTTAAATTATTCACCGCCTCTCGCTGCTCATCCCAGTAGGTGTCCCCCCCGACTCTCGGCGTCTCCGCCTCCCTGCCCGCATCGGCTGGCAGAAACTTCTTGTGCACCCGGCAATTAGCGGGCCGGCACCTGCAGCTTCGACATCTCCGACAGCTTTCCGATCGGCATTGAAGAATTTATCGGGTGGGATTTCTGCGCTGCTCAGGCAGGCCGGATGTGCGCTGAGACTTCTCAAGTCTGCAGGGCCACTCATTTCTGTCACTGCTTTTGCAAGGCGTTGCTTGTGCGGGATGAGGGGCATTTCAGTGACTCGTAGGACGAGCACCACTAGTTGCTGGGACTGGGTGACGGTGTTATTAGTGACAGTCAGTGCCAGGAGTGACAGTTCATGCTCAGAGTGACAGTTCATGCTCAGAGTGACAGTTCATGCTCAGAGTGACAGTTCATGCTCGGAGTGACAGTTCATGCTCAGAGTGACAGTTCATGCTCAGAGTGACAGTTCATGCTAGGAGTGACAGCCCATGCTAGGAGTGACAGCCCATGCAAGGAGTGACAGTTCATGCTAGGAGTGACAGCCCATGCAAGGAGTGACAGTCCATGCTAGGAGTGACAGCCCATGCAAGGAGTGACAGTCCATGCTAAGAGTGACAGCCCATGCAAGGAGTGACAGCCCATGCTAGGAGTGACAGTTCATGCTAGGAGTGACAGCCCATGCAAGGAGTGACAGTCCATGCTAGGAGTGACAGCCCATGCTAGGAGTGACAATTCATGCTAGGAGTGACAGCCCATGCTAGGAGTGACAGTCCATGCTAGGATCGTGACAGTGCCAGGGGTGACAGTCAATGCTAGGAGTGATGGTCAGTGCCAGGGGTGATGGTCAGTGCCAGGGGTGACGGTCAGTGCCAGGGGTGAGGGTCAGTGCTAGGAGTGACGGTCCATGCCAGAGGGTGACGGTCAGTGCAAGGGTGACCAATTAGCAGTCAATTAAAGCTGTGACTAAGAGGCTGGGCAGCCCAATGCCCGGGGGACTTACTCTGAATGAATGCCCTGACTCGATTTCCCATCCATTCACTCAGGCGAAGGCTCTCGGGGGGGCAGCGCAGAGAATTCTGCAGTAAACTCGAACTCAGCTCTAAACCCCCCAGACTTATAGCGCGCTGGCTGGCTCAAGAGCTCAGCTCGAGGAAGCTGCGGATCTCACTTGATGAAGATCCGGACTTGGCGGAGGCTGGACCGGCTGGGGCTCGAGCCTGGGACCCAGATGTGATTGAAGGGCAAAAAGTGTGAAAGTTTTGCCAGCAACACTGGGAGAATCTCGCGGGCTCAGATGGGGCACTCGAGTGTGTCGGCCCCAGCCTCCCTGCGCATTGATGCAACTTCGATCCCCTCTGAAATCCCGGACCTGAACTTTCAATACCTGGCCACGGAGCCTCGCTTCCCCTCTGCCCCCCCCCCCACCCCGGCTCGCTCACCTCTCGCTTCCCATGGCATCGGAAGTGAGGGAGGCTCAGCGGCCCAAAGTTCAGCCAGCGCCACTCCCCAGCGGCTGAGTGGCCGCTGCAATTCAATGAGCGGCTCGGGGAGCCTCGAGCAACAGGCGCCATGCAGCAGCCCTCAGCAACTCTTTTGTGTCCACGAAATCTTCGCTACTCAGCAGCTTCCAGCCATGCCAGGCCGCTCAGATCCCGCTTTTTTCTGCAATGCAGCTGCATGACAGCCGGCTGGCAACTTGGCCCAGCCTCTCCAACCTGCTGCATCAGGAGCTGGTGCTCCGGCACAGAACAAAGCATTCGGGCTGGGAGCTGGGAATAGATTTTTGAAAGGCCTGAGTTTAGCAGACCGAACCGATGGGGCGATGCGTTCAGCCTCTTCAGGTGGTCCGGGGACAAAGCGGGGCTTGTGCGCGACCCCGGCGTGATTAGCGCAGCATCACTTAGGGAGCCGAGCGGCTGAGACTCCTGCCCGAAAAAACTGTTCCGCTCTGCTTTCTGTCTGAGTCAAAACTCCAGCAGTAGCTTTTTTATCCCCGGGAGAGGCTTTTAAAACAAAACAAAATGCGAAAGAGAAAAGAGGCCCCACTTAAGCTCGCATCACTCTGGGGATAATAATAACTGAGTGGAATTTCAAAAGCGGAATTGAACTGCAGTCACTTTAGAGACGCGCCATCATCCTCCCCCAGTCTCCGCTATTGAGAGCAGATACTCACAGCTTAGCGTTACCGAGCTGTCTTCTTGATTGCGTCCGCCACCTCCGCGACTGCGCAGCCGTGCAGGCAGGCAGCGCCTCTGAGTGACTGCGGGCTGCATAACTTGCAGCACCGCTGCCTTCGTGCTGCGCCAGGTTGAATTCGACTTTGACCAGCTCCGCCAGCTGCTGTGGTGCTGGTGGGAGAGCCGCCTTATCTGCGCTGACTACCCTGCGCCACCCTGACTACCCTGGCGGCCACCCTGACTACCCTGGCGCCACCCTGACTACCCTGGCGCCACCCTGACTACCCTGGCGCCACCCTGACTACCCTGGTGCCACTCTGACCACCCTGGTGTCACTCTGACTACTAGGCCAACTTCATTGTCTAACCAATCTGAATGCAGAGGATTATTAACAGCGGGATGAGCGAGTCTTGGGGGGGCCTTCAACATTTTCCCGAGCGCGACCCTCCCGCAGTCATTAAAAATTCCGTGTCGTACCGGCCGCTCCCTTTGTGACTCGAATTGACTCGGCCAGGCCATGCGGAATGGCGCGGATAACAAAAGGTAATTAGAGGCGAATTGGGAGGCTGGGCCGCTGCCTTCCTGGCCCTCGAGGGCTGCTCGGAGATCGAGAAGGCCTGGCAGCCCAGCCTCCGCACGCAACTCCAGCTTCTCAGCTTCATCTGTTTGACTGGAAATGAGACTGCAGAATCTTTTGAACTGCTTGATATGCCAATCTGGTTTTTAGATTTTGCTAACAAAGCTAAAGAAAATATTAACCATCATTCTAATTGCCGCCGTGCCGTGTGGAGGCGAGCCATGGCGCTTCGGCTTGTTGCAAATCTGCTTGTCTTCTCGGTTGGATGGAGAGGCATCAGCTTCCAGCTCCCTTGGCAGCTGCCTCATCCCCTCACCGCGCCCCTTCCCTCTCCTTGCGGCACCCCTTCCCTCTCCTTACCGCGCCCCTTCCCTCTCCTTGCGGCGCCCCTTCCCTCTCCTCACCGCGCCCCTTCCCTCTCCCTGCGGCGCCCCTTCCCTCTCCTCACCGCGCCCCTTCCCTCTCCCTGCGGCGCCCCTTCCCTCTCCCTGCGGCGCCCCTTCCCTCTCCCTGCGGCGCCCCTTCCCTCTCCCTGCGGCGCCCCTTCCCTCTCCCTGCGGCGCCCCTTCCCTCTCCCTGCGGCGCCCCTTCCCTCTCCTTACCGCGCCCCTTCCCTCTCCTCACCGCGCCCCTTCCCTCTCCCTGCGGCGCCCCTCATCTCTCAACCGCTCGCTGGGCCCTCTCCACACGGGACCAGCGCAGTTCCTATCAATTCTTCAGAGGCAAACAAAGCCGCTGCCGCCACCGCCCACTTTCTTTAATTCCTTTGGCTTTCCCGCCTCCGCCCTGCAGTCTCTCGGGCTCTCGGATTTCGCTGCACGGCTGATGCGCGGGCAGCCGCTGGGATCAATCAGCGGGCGCCAGCCGGAATCTGGCACAGCTCAGCACAGCTCAGCTCAGCTCGGCTGTCACTTGAGACTCCCGGCGGTAACTTTTCCTCTTCAAGCAGCAAGTGTCGCGCGGTGTCGAGTAGCTTGAAAATCTCCCAAAAAGAAGAAACAGAGAAGTGAGCAGGGGGGGGGGGTAAAAGGAGTGCCGAAGATCGGCAGGGATCAGCCCTTCAATCAACTCCGCTACGGCCCGAGCTCCATCTGCCTATAGAATTTCCTCAGCCCCGACACCCTGCTAGAAGTGTCGGCTCTCACCAGGCACTCAACAGCGAAACAGATGAAAGGAAACAAGCGATGAGGCGCTCCCAGCCTCCAGTTGCCACGCCCGAGCGAGCATGGATAGCGGAGCAATTTTTCATTGCAATTTTTTAGTTTGTTTTCGCATTCGAGCCTCAGCCAGTCACCCTCCCGGCTGGCAAGTGTGGAACAGGTGGCGGAGCGCATCTCGGGGCCCTTCAAACCGGCAGATCGCTATCGCTAAAAATTTTGCAGATTTTTTAAATTGTTAAAATCTCAGCAAACTGAACAATGGGAGCCCCCGGATTGCTGCATCAAGTGAATTACTTTGCTCCGAGGATGAGTGCGCTGAGCAGCGCCCGCATCTGATGCGGAAAATTTTTCATTCTTTGTCTGACAGCCTCCCGCCCCGCAATTTCATCGCGTCAATGACGGCTCGGCGCTCAATAGCGAGTCAAGCCTTTGCTCACAGCGATGGCAGACTATGGCAGTTTGTCCTCTGGTCTGAGCTAAGAATATGGCAGTTTGTTCTCTGGTCTGAGCTGAGACTATGGCAGTTTGTCCTCTGGTCTGAGCTGAGACTATGGCAGTTTGTCTTCTGGTCTGAACTGAGACTATGGCAGTTTGTTCTCTGGTCTGAGCTGAGACTATGGCAGTTTGTCTTCTGGTCTGAACTGAGACTATGGCAGTTTGTCCTCTGGTCTGTGCTGAGACTATGGCAGTCTGTCTTCTAGTCTGAGCTGAGACTATGGCAGTTTGTCCTCTGGTCTGAGCTGAGACTATGGCAGTTTGTCCTCTGGTCTAAACTAAGACTATGGCAGTTTGTCTTCTGGTCTGAGCTGAGACTATGGCAGTTTGTCCTCTGGTCTAAGCTAAGACTATGGCAGTTTGTCTTCTAGTCTGAGCTGAGATTATGGCAGTCTGTTTTCTAGTCTGAGCTGAGACTATGGCAGTTTGTCCTCTGGTCTGAGCTGAGACTATGGCAGTTTGTCCTCTGGTCTGTGCTGAGACTATGGCAGTCTGTCTTCTAGTCTATGCTGAGACTATGGCAGTTTGTCCTCTGGTCTGTGCTGAGACTATGGCAGTCTGTCTTCTAGTCTGAGCTGAGACTATGACAGTCTGTCTTCTAGTCTGAGCTAAGACTATGGCAGTTTGTCCTCTGGTCTGAGCTAAGACTATGGCAGTTTGTCCTCTGGTCTGAGCTGAGACTATGGCAGTTTGTCCTCTGGTCTGAGCTGAGACTATGGCAGTTTGTCCTCTGGTCTGAGCTAAGACTATGGCAGTTTGTCCTCTGGTCTGAGCTGAGACTATGGCAGTTTGTCCTCTGGTCTGAGCTAAGACTATGGCAGTTTGTCTTCTGGTCTGAGCTAAGACTATGGCAGTTTGTCCTCTGGTCTGAGCTGAGACTATGGCAGTTTGTCCTCTGGTCTGAGCTGAGACTATGGCAGTTTGTCCTCTGGTCTGAGCTGAGGCAGCGTCACTGCTCTCTCCATCCCAGTGCACTGGCAGACCTGCGATGGCTGCATCAGCCCCAGCAGATGCTGCGCTCCGTCACTTCTAATCGGTTAGTCACCTCACACTGGGAGTCGAAATTAGGAGATTTATGACCCCAGCTCAACAGACGACCGTCCCCAGAAACCGTTCTCAGCACGGTTGGCCCCCTGGGTGCAGCTCGGCCTGGGCACCGGCCTGGCCGCTCTCATTGGTCCCGGCTGGCCAGGGGCGGGGAGGCGATGAGGTGGCTGTCGGGTTGTCCCGGCCCGAAACTCGTGTCTGAGCTGCTGCCCCCTCCGCCCCAAGCCAGAAGTCTTCATAAAGCTGCAGCAGCAGTGGCTCAACAGTTTGCCGTCGCGTCCTCAACTTTGCAGTTTCTGTTCTCCCGACGATCTTCTCTCTACACTTCTGCCAAACTCTCGGCTCAAGGCGCAAGGTGAGTGAGCAGGGTGAGTGGTTTCCTCATTAGCTGAACACGTGTTGCGCGAGACTCTTTGATCCCCGGGCCTGAATTTGATGGGCGGGGCTCCCAGCGGGCCGCAAACTTGGAGAAGGAGGGCATCCGCGGAGCCTGGGAGACAAGGCAGGACGAGTTTGAAGATGGGAGTGGGAAAGAGTTTGAAGCCAAGATGAAGAGGCTTCTGGGATCTTGGCATTGTACAGGGGGGAATATTACTGGGATCAAATTACCTCCTTTCAGAAAGAAAAAACCCTGCCAGCCCGAGCTGCCCTCCCCCGTCTCTGGGAGGAGTTTGTTGAAGGGGCTGAAACAACTTTCTCCCGCGGGTGGGGATCAACTTTTCCACTCCAGCGATGCCTGCATCCCAAACACAGCAGCTGCAGGTCGCCTCCCATTTGTTGTCAGTCTGCATTTATCCAGCAACTCCAGCGTCTCCTTCTCCCCTGAGCCGCTCCCCCGTAGCTCAGGAAATTTCCCAGCCCAGAAGCAATTCTGCTGAGTGGGAGCTCGCGATCCAGCAGTTATTACCTGTGCAAAATCTTGTTACAGTTTTGACAGCAGAAAGGTAGGGAATGAGGATAAGTTGCAGGCTCTGCTCCATCAATTTTTTTCATTTCTTCTCAAACTTTCCTCTGTCACGGGCTCGAAGGAAATGGAAAGGAGAGGGGGAAGTGGAGGGGTAGGGACTGCAGGGCGCAGGAAGCTGGAGAGGAAGACCCTGTTTCCGCCGGGAGAGAAGGGATCTAGGAGACAAGGAGACCTGTATGCGCCTCAGAAGAGGCTGGGAAAGGTGAAACGCGAAGCGGATGAGGCAGCGGCCGAGAAGCCATGAGCAGATTTCGTGCAGTGCCATCGCTCATAAATCAGCGGCCGGCCCGACCGTTGACTTGGCCGGCCGAAGTTGCTCAGATCCCCTTCGTTTTAACTTATCCTTCATCTGTTCCCCTGTCTCCCGCTGTCTTTCAGTTCATTCGGAGCAAAAATGCTGAAGGCCGAAGAATCGCAGCAGCAGCCGCCGCCGGAGTCTCCCGCGGTGCCGCCCGTTCCATCGCCGCATCTAGGCGAAATCAAGGTTGAGGCCGAGCTGGGTGATGAGGCTGAGCCGGATGCTGAAGCTGAGTCGGATGATGAGGCTGGGCTGGTTGATGAGGCTGAACCGAGAAACGAGCTGCTCGTCAATGATGCGCGGAGTCAGCTGCCGTTTCCTTTGTCGGAGGTGAAACCGGCGTCTAAGAGCGGGGGAACTCGGCCCAGTTCTTGGGGCTCGGCAGATGGTGAGTGCCCGGTGAGGGAGAGTCGGTGAGGGAGAGTCGGTGAGGGAGAGTCGGTGAGGGAGAGTCGGTGAGGGAGAGTCGGTGAGGGAGAGTCGGTGAGGGAGAGTCGGTGAGGGAGAGTCGGTGAGGGAGAGTCGGTGAGGGAGAGTCGGTGAGGGAGAGTCGGTGAGGGAGAGTCGGTGAGGGAGAGTCGGTGAGGGAGAGTCGGTGAGGGAGAGTCGGTGAGGGAGAGTCGGTGAGGGAGAGTCGGTGAGGGAGAGTCGGTGAGGGAGAGTCGGTGAGGGAGAGTCGGTGAGGGAGAGTCGGTGAGGGAGAGTCGGTGAGGGAGAGTCGGTGAGGGAGAGTCGGTGAGGGAGAGTCGGTGAGGGAGAGTCGGTGAGGGAGAGTCGGTGAGGGAGAGTCGGTGAGGGAGAGTCGGTGAGGGAGAGTCGGTGAGGGAGAGTCGGTGAGGGAGAGTCGGTGAGGGAGAGTCGGTGAGGGAGAGTCGGTGAGGGAGAGTCGGTGAGGGAGAGTCGGTGAGGGAGAGTCGGTGAGGGAGAGTCGGTGAGGGAGAGTCGGTGAGGGAGAGTCGGTGAGGGAGAGTCGGTGAGGGAGAGTCGGTGAGGGAGAGTCGGTGAGGGAGAGTCGGTGAGGGAGAGTCGGTGAGGGAGAGTCGGTGAGGGAGAGTCGGTGAAGGAGGTGCAGTGAATCCAGTATTCAGTGAATGTGTTTCTGAGTTTTTGAGCCATCAACAAAGCAATTGTTGTGCAGCGGCACCTCACAGCCGAATGCCTCTTTAAAAAAGCAGGTTTCTCCAAGCCTTTACTCTGACATTCCGTGAGTTTACGAGCCGCAGTTGTCGGATATCTGTGGGGTATCTGGAACGGGGAGGCGGTCTGAGAATTGCGCACCCCAGGCACCGGAGCTGCTGTAGGTCGTCCGACCGCAGCCCCGCGTGGTTTCAATTTTTAAACACACAGAGAAAGTGGCGGAGAAAAAAAGTAAAATTTAAACAGGACGGATTACTAGCCCGGGAGTGAGCAAAGCCGAGACAAGAAAATTAACAAATTTACGTAGCAAGTTGACTGAGGCGAATTCCGAGACAAGTTTTTCGCGCCTGTTAGGTTTTTTGTTTCTGTCATGCCTGCTTGAGTGTGGAACCATTTTTTTCTGAAATCTTTTTAAATAAGCAATTGCGCACCTCGGCAGAACTGAGCTCAGGTCCCCCGGCTGGCCAGTGCTGCAGTCAAGCTGATGCTGCGGTGCCTCTGAACTGCGATGCGAACTTGGGGAGTCAGGATTTGTTTGTAGGCTGAGTCAATCCGCAGTCAGGAGTGAGTCTCTGCCCACCCCTGTCTGTCCCCGATCTGTCAGTCTGTTACCCCTGTCTGTCCCCGATCTGTCAGTCTGTTACTCCTGTTTGTCCCCGATCTGTCAGTCTGTTACCCCTGTCTGTCCCCGATCTGTCAGTCTGTTACCCCTGTTTGTCCCCGATCTGTCAGTCTGTTACTCCTGTCTGTCCCCGATCTGTCAGTCTGTTACTCCTGTCTGTCCCCGATATGTCAGTCTGTTACCCCTGTCTGTCCCCGATCTGTCAGTCTGTTACTCCTGTTTGTCCCCGATCTGTCAGTCTGTTACCCCTGTCTGTCCCCGATCTGTCAGTCTGTTACCCCTGTTTGTCCCCGATCTGTCAGTCTGTTACCCCTGTCTGTCCCCGATCTGTCAGTCTGTTACTCCTGTCTGTCCCCGATCTGTCAGTCTGTTACCCCTGTCTGTCCCCGATCTGTCAGTCTGTTACTCCTGTCTGTCCCCGATCTGTCAGTCTGTTACTCCTGTCTGTCCCCGATATGTCAGTCTGTTACCCCTGTCTGTCCCCGATCTGTCAGTCTGTTACTCCTGTCTGTCCCCGATCTGTCAGTCTGTTACCCCTGTCTGTCCCCGATATGTCAGTCTGTTACTCCTGTCTGTCCCCGATCTGTCAGTCTGTTACTCCTGTCTGTCCCCGATCTGTCAGTCTGTTACCCCTGTCTGTCCCCGATCTGTCAGTCTGTTACCCCTGTCTGTCCCCGATCTGTCAGTCTGTTACTCCTGTCTGTCCCCGATCTGTCAGTCTGTTACTCCTGTCTGTCCCCGATCTGTCAGTCTGTTACCCCTGTTTGTCCCCGATCTGTCAGTCTGTTACTCCTTTCTGTCCCCGATCTGTCAGTCCGTTACCCCTGTTTGTCCCCGATCTGTCAGTCTGTTACTCCTGTCTGTCCCCGATCTGTCAGTCTGTTACTCATGTCTGTCCCCGATCTGTCAGTCTGTTACTCCTGTCTGTCCCCGATCTGTCAGTCTGTTACCCCTGTCTGTCCCCGATCTGTCAGTCTGTTACCCCTGTTTGTCCCCGATCTGTCAGTCTGTTACCCCTGTCTGTCCTTCATCTACAAGTTTGTCTCTGTCCCTGCCTGTAGATTGTCTGCCCCTGTCTGTAATCTGTCTGCCCCTGCCTGTAATCTGTCTGTCCCTGCCTGTAATCTGTCTGTCCCTGCCTGTAATCTGTCTGTCCCTGCCTGTAATCTGTCTGCCTCTACCTGTTATCTGTCTGTCCCTGCCTGTAATCTGTCTGCCCCTGCCTGTAATCTGTCTACCTCTACCTGTTATCTGTCTGTCCCTGCCTGTAATCTGTCTGCCCCTACCTGTAGTCTGCCTACATCCAGTCAGTCCCCACCTGTAGTATCAATTACGCGACCCCCTATCTGAGTCATGTCCGCTCCTCATCTAGAACAGGGAGTGAGTTTTGAGTCGCGGGCCAGTGAACTTTGAGTATCAGTTTGCAGGAATTGCAAAAGCCTCAGACTGGGGCTGCGAACGGGATCAAATTTAAAAAAAATTTCTATCTTATCGCCACTGAGGATGGCGCGTTTTTATTTGTCTTTTATCTTCGCTGGCCTCGGGGAAAAAATTCTGCGTTTCTCATCCGCAGACGCTGGCGGCCCGGCCGCATCGGACCTGCTTCCTAGCTCGTATCCTTGAGCAAAACTTTTTGCCTCTCTAGCCGCATTTCATCCCAGGTTGCGGGCCAGGAGGGGGCTTTTATCCCCCAGCGGCTGCTTTCACTTTCCCCCTGCCTCCGCGGCCATTGTTTGGCGCGGCCTGGGCCGCTTTTTGCTCTTGTCCCGATTTTTTCTGGGAACGAAGGGAGAAGCCAGCAGGGACTAAGAAATATTTTTGAAAAAAAAAACAACTTTGTTCCTGCTCGATGAACGAGAACGGACTGGAGGGCCCACCGAGTCTGTCCTGTGGGAGGCAGGCGGGGGATGCGAAATGCGGGGATAAAAGTGGCATCCATCGGCAAAAATGTTAATTGTGTTTGCCAGCAGCGGCTCAAGCAGGCATTTGGGACCGCAACAACTTCAGAGGCCGCGCTCGCTGTGTGTGTGGGGGGGTCAAAGCGCGGCCGGGGGGGGCCGCCTCGCCTTTTACGTCCAGAACGGCAGGCGGGCGGCGAAGTTGCGTCGAACGATAAATAATTGCCCGGCCGTGGCCGCCGCTACGGCCGCCTGTTTTTAAAATCTCCCATGAGAATCCGCTGGATGGCGGGCAGGGCAGGGGTGGGCGGCCCAAGTTTACCAACCCCCCTCCTGAGATGATAGAGCTCACCGATGCCGCTTCTCAACTGCCAACCCCCCCCCCGCTCTCCCGCCGCAGACTGCAGCCTCAGCGGCGCCGACTCGAAGTGCCCGAACCCGGCGTGCGACGGCTCGGGCCACTCCACCGGCCTCTACTCCCGGCACAGGAGGTGAGTCCTGCTTCATCTATTATGCTTCCCAACAGCGCTGCTGCTTCAAGTGGACCGTGGCCAATCTGCAACGATTGGGGAAATGTTTTTCGATAATTCTTTGAGGAGATCTCACAGCCCCGCTCTCTGCTGCATTGAAGAGGAATCCGAAATTCATGCATTTCAACAAAGCCGAGCGGCTCACGAATAGGCGCAGGGGAGGCCGGGCATGCGGGCCATTTGAATTGAATTACATTTTTTGCTTATCAATCTCGCACAGGTTGGCTGTGGCTCAACTGATGGGTTTTATTAACCTGCCGAGCTTTCACTTCTCTTCTCCCTTCTCCCTTTCCCGATCAGTTCTGTGTGTCCCGATTAGTTCTGTCCCAGCTCCGCGGGGAAGAGGGGCAGATGCTGGAGTTGGTTTTGAAAAAAGCAACATCAATTCAATTCCTGTGAGAGCTCGGGGGATTTCTGCCGGCGCTAAAAAGTAGCTTGGCAGGCCGGGGCTGACACCGCGGCGCGGGGGAGTTGGGGAGCACAGATTGTGAGGCTGAAGAGGGAATTGAAAAAGCAGAGATCCGCAATGCTGGTATCCCACAGATACTTGTTGCGATTGTCAACTTGGGACAGGGAAATATGCTGGCCTTTTAATGCAGTTTTATCAAAAGCCCCCGGCTCAGGTTCCCCCAGCCAACTCTCTCTGCTTCTGTTTTTCTTTTCATTTTTTGCATCTGCCCGGCCCAGCAGTTTCTGCAGCCCATCCCTTCGCTGATGGGGAACAGAAACGGATAAGTAGGAGGCTGGGGCATTGTGCCTGAAGAGGCCTGAGTCTCAACTGCCTCTGAGAGCTTTGAGCGCTGGGACTTTTGTTCAAAAGCCGAATTTTCCCCATCTTCCTCTTGGGGATTTTCTCCTGCGGGTGTTTTTGCTGGCCCGAGAATTGCAGATTCCCGAAAGCCCGCAGGGGAGGCGCTCCCATGGGGAGAGCACCCTGAGCTGGAAAACTGAGGCCGGCCGTGAAAGCCGATGCGCCCCCGTAATGGCCGCGGAGTCCCCGGCTGGGAACCCCGATCTCTGATCTCTGATCTCCGTCTGATCTCTTCTCATCTCCGATCTCTCATCTCTCATCTCCGGTCTCTGATCTCTTCTCATCTCCGATCTCTAATCTCTCATCTCCGGTCTCTGATCTCCGATCTCTCATCTCCGATCTCTGATCTCCGATCTCTCATCTATTCTCATCTCCGATCTTTGATCTCTTATCTCCGGTTTCTGATCTCTCATATCTCATGTCTCATGTCTCATCTCCGATCTGTCATCTCTGATCTATTCTCATCTCTCATCTCCGATCTCTCATCTCTAATCTCTTATCATCTCTGATCTCTGATCTCTGATCTCTGATCTCTGATCTCTGATCTCTGATCTCTGATCTCTGATCTCTGATCTCTGATCTCTGATCTCTCAGCTCTGATCCCTGATCTCCGATCTCTCGTCTCTCATCTCCGATCTTTGATCTCTTCTCAACCCTGCTCTTTGTTCTCTCTCAGATCTCTCTCGCATTTTTTCTAATCTGCATCTCAGTTCTCTTATCCCTCTGATTTCTGATCCCAGAGCTCTAATCCATCTCAACTTTCCTCCCCTCTCATTCTCGTCCGCTCTCCTCACCTTATTTTCCCTCAATTAATTTTCACTCAAGTGCTCATCTTTTCCAATTCCACGGAGCATTCAAGCTGAAAAGGAGCAAATCTTCAGCCACCCCTCCTGCCTCATTATGCGGCCCGGTGCCCGAAACTCAACAGGCTGTTGGTGAAGTTTTTACAACATCAGCAGCGAGGACTTCGGGGGGCTCTGCAGCTCCGCACAGAAGCAGAATCCGTTTAGAACCGGGCAATAAACCCCAGCCCGATGAGATACGACTCCTGTCGCCAGTCCAGTTCACAAACAAAAACAGAAGATGCTGACTATTGATGAGGCCGGTCATAAACTGCTCAAGAAGGCTTAAAAGCTTCCTGCAGCCCAGATTGGCCAAGTTGTGGCTCAGCAGGCCGGCCGGGCCGCTGCTGCAGTCCCAGGTGTTTTATGAGCACAGCAGCTCGGCCACAGCATTTGCCTGACAGGAGCGGAAGCCCGCAGGGTGGGGGATGACAGACTCAAACTTGACCAACTGGGTCTCTGCCCTGTCAGCGAGGGTCACACATTATTCCAAATCATTCCCCACTCTGTTGCAGCTTATCCGGCTGTCCCAGAAAAGACAAGTCTGTAATTCAAGGTGAGTTGCCATTTGCCTATATGCTTTTTAGTTCGACTGTGTGTTTCTGCGCGCTGCTGCTCTCTGCTCCTGTTTGCTGGAGTTCGCTGCCATCCGCTGTCCCGACCTCCCATTTCTGCTTGCCCCCCCCGCTGCAGTGAAGTTGTAAAATTCCTGGCGGAAGTCAACTTTCTGGCCAGCTGCCCTCCTCCCTCCGCGCTGCTGCGCTGACCGCCGCCTGTCAGAGCCGCCTGCCCGCCGCGGTCCGGGCCTTCCTGTCCCACTTCTTGTCCTCCAGCCGCTTCTTCTACTGATTTTTATTTTCCTGAATTTCTTTCTCTGCTATTGAGTTGTTGCAGTTGTTTTCTTTGAGTCACAGCGAGTGCTGCAGATGTCCCGGTTTCAGCGATGCGGTCTGAATCAATTGAGATTTTAAACCCACTCGGTGGTGAGCAATCGGTGAGATAAGGTGTGCAATCGGTGAGATAAGGTGTGCAATCGGTGAGATAAGGTGTGCAATCAGTGAGATAAGGTGTGCAATCAGTGAGATAAGGTGTGCAATCGGTGAGATAAGGTGTGCAATCGGTGAGATAAGGTGTGCAATCCGTGAGATAAGGTGTGCAATCAGTGAGATAAGGTGTGCAGTCGGTGAGAAAAGGTGTGCAATCGGTGAGATAAGGTGTGCAATCGGT
This sequence comes from Macrostomum lignano, assembly GCA_002269645.1. Taxonomy (NCBI): domain Eukaryota; kingdom Metazoa; phylum Platyhelminthes; family Macrostomidae; genus Macrostomum; species Macrostomum lignano. Next base: position 54,951 of record NIVC01002944.1, read on the forward strand.
GAGATAAGGTGTGCAATCCGTGAGATAAGGTGTGCAATCAGTGAGATAAGGTGTGCAATCGGTGAGATAAGGTGTGCAATCAGTGAGATAAGGTGTGCAATCGGTGAGATAAGGTGTGCAATCGGTGAGATAAGGTGTGCAATCGGTGAGATAAGGTGTGCAATCGGTGAGAAAAGGTGTGCAATCGGTGAGATAAGGTGTGCAATCGGTGAGATAAGGTGTGCACTCAGTGAGATAAGGTGTGCAATCCGCCCGCAGGTCTGCAGAGCAGCGCCCAGAGCACCAAGTGCCCCACCGAGGGCTGCCTGGGCAAGGGCCACGTGAACGGCCGCCGCAGTCACCACAGGAGGTGAGTGAAGCGGAGTCTCAGAAATACCCTGTCGTTTTTGCTTCTTTTACAAGAAGATTTTAGCGACAAAGCCTCGAAATTCGAAGTCGCAGCAGTTTCATCCTGTGTCCCCATCCAGCCAGTGAGTACGGTGCTCATTATGCAAATGGTGCTGGCGTTGATGGGCAAGTTTTATGACTCAAGCAATCAGCAGCACCGATTTCTGCTGTTAATGCCTGCGTGCCCGCCCCCCTCCCCCAGGCGACTTTGACAGTTTATGCAAATAATTGCCTGTTGCAACTTATCTTCCGCAAATCCCCGGGAGCCAGAAATCCCTTCTCAGCCTCGTCCCCGCTATTTCCCCTCCCCTCTTTCCCCACTTCTCCGTCCCTAAGCTCTGGGCCGTGTCTTTTAAAAAACACAGGCCATGGTAACAAATTGTGGAGTGCTGCATCTGTCGAGTATTGCTGAGAGGCCGCGGCCCGGCCCGGCCACTTGTGGCTGCTGAAAGTTGCAGCGACGAGTTGGCAAACAGCCTCGGACCCCGGCCGGGCGCGCAGTCTGTTTATCCACAGCCCCGCTCTCAACATCTGTCAGAAGCTTTCTGCCATCGATTCCCGACTTTCAACTTGGCCTTGAGAAGCCCCAGAGCCCGCAAAACTGTCTCCTAGCGGGCCTGCAGCTTCTCCGCCTGGCCCATTCATTCTCCATCATCTTCGGCGCACCTCGCAGCCCGCGGACCCCTTGGGAGCAGCGGTGGGGGAGACGGCAGCAAGGATGGCCACTGGAACACCGGGACAAAGTGAGGAGTGGCTGAGGACAGAGGAAGATATGAGGCAGAGAGGCAGAGGGTGGACAGGCAACTTGGGGCGGGCGTCACTCTGGAGTCTTGTTTGCCGTGAGTTATCAGTTTTATTTAAAGAGAGTCAGTAATTTCCGCCTCTAACAAATTTTCCCATAATTATCCCCGGACAGCGCCCAGCTCTGCCCCTCCTAGTCACCTGGGATAAGCCGAGCTCTCAGGACTCACCATTATTACAGAGTCCCCCCCGGTCGCAGCACTCAGCCTCCGCCTTTGCCTGCGTCTTCCCTTTTCCTTTCCTTCCTCTCCATCCCCAGCATCTCCCGTCTTCATCAACTCCCGTCTCTGTTTCCCCCTGATGGCTGCTGGGTAAAGTTTGAGTTGTCACCGGCACACCGGGCTGTAATCTGTCAATTTCATCAGCACCTCCTTGCCGTCCCCCGCCTCTTTCGGCCCTCCCAGCCTCCCTGGGCCTCATCAGCAGTGCCGAGCTGTCGTGTCCGCATTCTGGGCTGCCCTCACCGGAGCAGCCCGGCATGTGCGGCCGAGAGGCAGGCCGGGAAAGCGGGCCAGCCACCCCAGATAAAAGTTAATTAAATCTCTGAGCTGACAAACTTTGCAGCCTCCGGTGTCAGGCAGATGTAGCGAGCGGCCTTAATCCCCTGCTGCACCCGTCAATGGCCTGTCTTGAGCAGGCTTCCCAGCTTCCTAGCTTTTCCCTGAAATCCCGCCATTTTGGAGGCTGGTCTCGGGGCTCGAATCGCTACTTGCTCCCCGCGTTTCTCTGCTCGTCGGACTGGGAGAATTCTCCCAAGATTTTTCTCCTCACTTATTCTTACACAGCTGTCGCGGAGTTGCAGCGCTCTGAGATTTTTGTCTGTCTGCCTGGCAGCGTGGGATTGGGAATGCTGAGTGGCTGGGGAGGTGGCTGAAACAACTGGCATTGTGGAAACTGCAGAGTGGCACTTGTTGGCATGACAACTGGCATTATGGAAACTGTACAGTGGCACTTGTTGGCATGGCAACTGGCATTATGAAAACTGCAGAGTGGCACTTGTTGGCATGGCAACTGGCATTATGAAAACTGCAGAGTGGCACCTGTTGGCATGGCAACTGGCATTATGGAAACTGCAGAGCGGCACTTGTTGGCATGACAACTGGCATTATGGAAACTGTACAGTGGCACTTGTTGGCATGGCAACTGGCATTATGAAAACTGCAGAGTGGCACTTGTTGGCATGGCAACTGGCATTATGGAAACTGCAGAGTGGCACCTGTTGGCATGGCAACTGGCATTATGGAAACTGCAGAGCGGCACTTGTTGGCATGACAACTGGCATTATGGAAACTGTACAGTGGCACTTGTTGGCATGGCAACTGGCATTATGAAAACTGCAGAGTGGCACTTGTTGGCATGGCAACTGGCATTATGGAAACTGCAGAGTGGCACCTGTTGGCATGGCAACTGGCATTATGGAAACTGTACAGTGGCACTTGTTGGCATGACAACTGGCATTATGGAAACTGCAGAGTGGCACCTGTTGGCATGGCAACTGGCATTATGGAAACTGTACAGTGGCACTTGTTCGCATGACAACTGGCATTATGGAAACTGCAGAGTGGCACCTGTTTGTGAGACCAGTAGCACAGAGCCAGTGCAATTAACAAGAATGTCAACCTGAGTTTTCAAAATGCTTCGATCAAAACTGTGAAGGGACAAAACTTTAAGTTCTCAATCTCGAAAGCAGAAATCTGCTTCTCGGGGAGAGGGGGCCAGAGGACAGCGAGCAAGCAGCCATGAAACTCATCTGTTGCAGTTTCCTCTCAAGGAGGCGATGATGAATCAGGCCCCCAGCACTCATAAGCCTGCAGGTGAGCTTCCTCCCCAGCTCTCTCCTAGAGTGGCCCATATTTTATGGCTTAATGCTGCACTCCCCCAAAACAAGGCTGCAATGAAAAGCCGGGAGCGCAGATTTCTCGGATGGGATCCGGCGCCCCCCTCCCCCCTTATTTTTCCCAGTTCCCGGCCAGGCTGCCGTCCTCAGCACCGAGAGTGATGGGGAAGAGGCGAGGCTGGGAGAGGCTCGGGATCAGAAGTTCTGAGCAGGCTGCGAGAGTGATTAGACGGAGGGAGGACTCTCGGATGAAAAGTTGAGGACGGAAAGTTAATAATCATGGAGGCCAGTCTCCCAGCCTCATCTGCCTTGACCGCTGCAGCCTCTCCAGGCAATATCTGCGGCTTAGCAGCCCCGCCTGCTGCGCCCACTCGGCCGAAATGAAAACGAAAAACAGTTGTAGCTCGCATTGCGGGGTCAGGCTGGGGCCGCTGGAGACGATGAGGCCGAGCAGGGGAGGCTGCACAGTCCGAAAAGCAGCAAGCCTTCTTTTACAGATGGCGACCGCCAAAAGGCGTCAACACTTTCTGCCCCTTTTTGAAAATCCCCCGAACTTACCTGTGAGCCGCTTGGAGCAGCAAGTTTCGCTTTGATCCCCTCGGTCCTCATCAAGCCGACTTGCCGCCCCCCTCTACCCTCCGCAGCCTCTCCGGCTGTCCAGTGGCCGCCCTCAACAAGCTGGTGAAGGGACGCAACCCGGGCAAGATCGCAGGTGAGAGCCGCTCCTGTTCCTGCTCGGCAACTTAAGCCGTTTCTGATAGCAGAAAAGAACAAAAAAGAAGATTATTCCGCATGGCCGCGGCCGGGAAAGTTGAGCCTCTGACTCAGCCGGCTTGCTGCGGAACTGAGAATGAAATTGATTTGCAAACTGCGCTTTGATGAAGCCTCAGGCCGCCTCGCCTCCGCCTGCCCGCCCCAGAGCTGCAGTCCGTGCTGTGCCGCATCAGGGAGGGCGGCGCCGCCCCGGAGCCGCTCGGCCCGCAGCCGCCGCCGCCGCTGACGGGCATGCAGCCCGCGCCCCCGACATCCGCTGGAATCGGCCCGACCGGCTTCGGGGAAGATGCTTTCGAAGCCGGAGATGGCGATGACAGCGGCGAGGCCGGCAGCCTCCACACCGCCGGCGGTGGCTGCTGCAGCGTCCTCGGCGTCGACAGCTGCGTCCTCGCAGACGAAGGCTCCGCCCAGCCGCTGGGCGCTGACAGTCCAGACGCTGATGAGGGCAACAAGACTCTCTTTGGCGGCGAGGACGCCATCGGTGTCAAAGACCGCGCAGGTGACGCAGCCGACGGTGCTGAACGAGCCGCGGCAGCTGATGGGCCGATCGACCTGCGTGTCGCGACCGTCGCCAGCGAGGAGGTGGCACCGAAGGAGGATGCGATGATGAAGACGGAAGCGGCTCCTGCGATGGAAGACGGTGATGAGCTTTTAGAAGAGCATCAGCAGCAGCAGCAACAGCAGCAGCAACAGCAGACAGAAAGGCCAGATGACTTCCAGGCTGGGGACATCACTGTGCCAGAGTACACGGCGGTGAAAAGGTGGGCTACTACTACTACTACTACTACTACTACTACTACTACTACTACTACTACTACTACTACTACTACTACTACTACTACTACTACTACTACTACTACTACTACTACTACTACTACTACTACTACTACTACTACTACTACTACTACTACTACTACTACTACTACTACTACTACTACTACTACTACTACTACTACTACTACTACTACTACTACTACTACTACTACTACCACTACTACTACTACTACTACCACTACTACTACTACTACTACTACTACTACTACTACTACTACTACTACTATAATTTCCCTGCATTCCCGCAGCTACTCGACCCACCGCAGGGAGAAGGAGCTGCTGCACTGCCCGACCCCCGGATGCGACGGCTCCGGGCACGTGCTCGGGAGCTACTCCAGCCATCGCTCCTTGTCCGGCTGTCCGAGGGCCGACCGCAGCCTGGTTCTGCTGCACCACGTTGAGCAAAAATGCCCGACGCCCGGCTGCGACGGCTCTGGCCACGCCACCGGCAACTACAGCTCGCACCGGTCTCTGTCCGGCTGTCCGAGGGCCCGCGGCGCCAAGAGGAGCGCCGCTGCGGTCGCCGCCTCGACTGTCGCAAACAGACAGGGCGACAGCGGCAGGTGAGGCCCGCAAGTCCCTCTTTAAAGCCCTCACAATACTACTGCTCCTACTGAGTAGTCAATTGCTGCATTCCAATTCCACCCGCAGAGCCTCGCAGTCTCCGTCGTGCAGCGAGCCGAGCAAGAAGGCCCGCTCAGAGACGCGCACGCCGCCGACCCCGCGCCAGGCGGCTTCGCCTCCGCCGCCGCCGCCTCTGCCGCCACTGCCGCCTCCGCCGCCAGCTCAGCAGGCGGCAAACCCTTCATCTGCAGCCGCCGCCGCCGCCGCAGTCAGTGCAGCCAGATTCGCCAGTAGCGGCCTCCGAGTGCCGCAGATTCCCCAGCTGCCGCAGCAGCAGCCGCCGCCCCCACCGCCGCCGCCGCCGCCGCCGCCTCCGCCGCCGCCGCCGCCGCTAGCTGAAGCGCCCGAGGCGGAGCGCAGGCGGGCCCTGTGCGAGCAAAACGCGGCAGTGCAGGACCACATCATGCGGATGCAGGCGGCTTACCTGGCTTCGGCAGCTGAGATCCAGCTTCTTGAAGAGCGGCATCAAATGATGTCGCAGCACATTCACCTGCTGCGGGCGGCCATGCTCGAGTACAGCGCATTCGGACAGACCACAGCGGCGGCCGCGGCGGCAGCAGCCGCCATCTCGGCTCCGCAGCCGCACCAGCCGATGCCGCCGCCCATTTCGGCACCCTTTCCGCCCCTGGCAGCCGCCGCAGCTGCCGCCGCTGCCGCAGCCGCGGCCAGCTCAGCCGGACGGAGCAACAGCGAAGGTGGCAGCGGGCCGAGCTCGCCGCCCCGGCCTCCGGGCGCTGTGCTCAGCCTCGACAAAATCCTTGGCGGCGGTGCAGCTCCGCCGGCGCCGCCGCACCAGCAGATGCCGCTGCAGCAGCTCCAGGCGCACCGGCTGGCCGGCAAGGATTTCGCGTCCGTGTCGACGTCGATCGCCGGCCCGTTCGTGCTGGCACCGTTCCTGCCGCCCGGGCTCGGAGGCGGCGGCATCGGCGGAATCTGAGCAGCCCGGGACTGCCCAGCACTCACTCATATTCTCACGCTGTGTTTCTCTATTCGCTTGTCTGCCTACCCTGTCGTGTCCGTGCCGTGTTCTGTGCTTTGCGCAGGCGGGCTGTCCGAACATTTCCGGCTTTTCTCTGTGTATAAAAAAACCGCCCGCCGGCCAGCCCGCCGTCTCTCCAGCTTCATCAATTAGTCTGAGTTCCCAGAGTTCATCGCCTGCCACTTGTACACCGCGGCTGTCTTCGACTGCCTGCCCTCAAATGTCTGTCCTCGACTGTCTGTCCTCAACTGCCTGTCCTCGACTGCCTGTCCTCAAATGTCTGTCCTCAAATGTCTGTCCTCGACTGACTGTCCTCGACTGTCTGTCCTCGACTGTCTGTCCTCAACTACCTGTCCTCGACTGTCTGTCCTCAAATGTCTGTCCTCCACTTTCTGTCCTCGACTGTCTGTCCTCGACTGTCTGTCCTCAACTGCCTGTCCTCGACTGTCTGTCCTCGACTGTCTGTCCTCGACTGTCTGTCCTCGACTGTCTGTCCTCAACTGCCTGTCCTCGACTGTCTGTCCTCAAATGTCTGTCCTCCACTTTCTGTCCTCGACTGTCTGTCCTCGACTGTCTGTCCTCAACTGCCTGTCCTCGACTGTCTGTCCTCGACTGTCTGTCCTCGACTGTCTGTCCTCGACTGTCTGTCCTCGACTGTCTGTCCTCGACTGTCTGTCCTCAACTGCCTGTCCTCGACTGTCTGTCCTCGACTGTCTGTCCTCGACTGTCTGTCCTCGACTGTCTGTCCTCGACTGTCTGTCCTCGACTGTCTTTCCTCAAATGTCTGTCCTCGACTGTCTGTCCTCGACTGTCTGTCCTCGACTGTCTGTCCTCGACTGTCTGTCCTCGACTGCCTGTCCTCGACTGTCTGTCCTCGACTGCCTGTCCTCGACTGTCTGTCCTCGACTGTCTGTCCTCAACTGCCTGTCCCCAACTGCCTGTCCTCGACTGTCTGTCCTCAAATGTATGTCCCGTGCCAATCCGTTGAGTTTCTTCTCCTCATCACAGATGCTTGAGCTGAGCAGAACAGCAGGCACTGCTTCAAAAAAATCAGGCAAATTTGGACCCTGTTGATGTCCTCTGTTATTACTTATCTATTCGCGAACCTGAATAAGACTAAATTTTTGTGAAATTTATTGATTATTAATTTTGTCCGACACCATAAATGACTATAAAACCGATTACAGTTTCTGATGCCTGCAAATACACCGCACCCCTTCGCTATTAAACTCCTCAGCTTTTGCATAAACTTCTTAGCAATAGGATTAAACTGTTTTATGCTTTTCAGTCTGCATCGTATGAAGGATATATCTTGGCAACAACCAGAGTACCGTCTCAACGGACTACTCAAAGTAGTGCTGCAGCTGCAGCGGAAAGCTTGTTATTGAACATTATATGTATGCATCGAGAGGGTCAAAGTTGTCGACAAATTTAGCACCTTGGCAGTCTTAAATTGTCTTTAATATTTGTTTGCGTGCGATAAACACACCTCATAAATAAAGACTAGTCCAGATCTACCGACTAGTTGGATTCCCATTATACTCATAGCTACACATGACTTCCCCATTAGCTAGATTCCCCATCCATCCGCCAGATTACCCATAAGCTAGAATCCCCAGTAGCTAGATTCCCCCCATTAGCTAGATTCCCCCCATTAGCTAGATTCCCCCCATTATCTAGATTCCCCCATTAGCTAGATTCCCCCCATTAGCTAGATTCCCCATTAGCTAGATTCCCCCCATTAGCTAGATTCCCCATTAGCTAGATTCCCCCCATTAGCTAGATTCCCCCCATTAGCTAGATTCCCCCATTAGCTAGATTCCCCCATTAGCTAGATTCCCACCATTATCTAGATTCCCCCCATTATCTAGATTCCCCCCATTAGCTAGATTCCCCCATTATCTAGATTCCCCCATTAGCTAGATTTCCCATTAGCTAGATTCCCCCATTAGCTAGATTCCCCCCATTAGCTAGATTCCCCCATTAGCTAGATTTCCCATTAGCTAGATTCCCCCCATTAGCTAGATTCCCCCCATTAGCTAGATTCCCCCCATTAGCTAGATTCCCCCCATTAGCTAGATTCCCCCCATTAGCTAGATTCCCCATTAGCTAGATTCCCCCCATTAGCTAGATTCCCCCCATTAGCTAGATTCCCCCCATTAGCTAGATTCCCCCATTAGCTAGATTTCCCATTAGCTAGATTCCCCCCATTAGCTAGATTCCCCCATTAGCTAGATTCCCCCATTAGCTAGATTCCCCCCATTAGCTAGATTCCCCCCATTAGCTAGATTCCCAGTTAGTCAGCTGAAATTCGACAAGATTATACCAGATTATGCTACATTATCTAAAAATCGCATACTCTCATATCAAGATACCCCGGTATCTTCCCTACAATCTTTAATCTTACTGATGCTCCATATACTACTTATCCGGCAGCTGTCAGTAGCCAACAGCGCACTGGAGCTAAAAACTCGCTCAAAAAGCGGAGCTGGCAGACTGCCAATCGCGTCAAAGCCAACAGAGGACAGCGAGCGATCGCAGCAACAGCAGACTGTTGCCATGACGACGAGCTGATTCTCTTCCCTCTAAGGAATTCCAGCTCAGCCGCGGCTAAGAGAACAGTTGTCTGGGGGGATGGATTTGTCATGGAGATGTCTGGCCCAGATGCTGCGGAACTGGCCCGCCCCCGCAGAGCACAAGAGTAAAGAGTTGGGATATCAAAGCTTTGCGGGGCTGCGAGACTTTGGCAGAGTCATTTCTGCTTCATGCTCAGCTCAGACAGACTTCTCGTAAAATACTCCCTTTCCTCTGTCAATGACAGGGGACAGGAGACACAGGTGAGAGTCAATGATGAGGGACAGGAGACACAGGTGAGAGTCAATGATGAGGGACAGGAGACACAGGTGAGAGTCAATGATGAGGGACAGGAGACACAGGTGAGAGTCAATGATGAGGGACAGGAGACACAGGTGAGAGTCAATGATGAGGGACAGGAGACACAGGTGAGAGTCAATGGTGCGGGACAGGAGACACAGGTGAGAGTCAATGATGCGGGACAGGAGACACAGGTGAGAGTCAATGATGAGGGACAGGAGACACAGGTGAGAGTCAATGATGCGGGACAGGAGACACAGGTGAGAGTCAATGATGAGGGACAGGAGACACAGGTGAGAGTCAATGATGCGGGACAGGAGACACAGGTGAGAGTCAATGATGAGGGACAGGAGACACAGGTGAGAGTCAATGATGAGGGACAGGAGACACAGGTGAGAGTCAATGATGAGGGACAGGAGACACAGGTGAGAGTCAATGATGAGGGACAGGAGACACAGGTGAGAGTCAATGATGAGGGACAGGAGACACAGGTGAGAGTCAATGATAAGGGACAGGAGATACCTCCCTGGGTGGCGCCAACCCTTCGTCCATAGCGACGCGTCGGCCGTTCAGGGATTAGCGGAATGGGACAGCCCTGCAGCTAGGTAAGTGTGGATTCGAACCCTAAACTTCGTAGAGTTTTGTTAAACCGGATTAAACCGGTACAGCTTTGGCACCCCGAGTGCTCGCCAGCAGAGGTTGCCCTCAAATCCGATTGAGCCGTCAAAGATCTGAGATTCGCTGAGCCTCTGAGAACGGGCCAGCTGGGGCATATGTTTGTGTAGTTGAAAAGCACACAACGCTCTGTTCAGATATCACAGCGACAGAATGCGGGAGTTAAAAAAAAGGTTTATTTCAGCAATTTAAATACATTTGGGCACGGGTTCTGCACAGCCGAGAGAGGAGGAGCAGATTCAAATTAATCCAAGTGAGCGAGCACCACCGTGAGAGCTAATTTTGAAAATTTTAACACAATGCATGGCTTTTTGGAAAAACAAACACGTGCCTCGGAATGACCAATTAAGCATAGCAACACGGAATCCGTCCGAGCTAAATAACTGTTAGGTAGATTAAACTCATCTTAAATACATGTAATTAGATTAGTACATAGACTGAATGCATGCCATTAGGCCAATATTTAGGTGGTACGCTCGCATACGATTAGGTGGTCAGAAACCAGCCAATTAGGTAGCTATTAGGCAGTCGGCAACCAACCCAATTAGGTAGCTATTAGGCAGTCGGCAACTAACCCAATTATGTAGCTATTAGGGTGTCCGCAACCACCCAATTAGGTAGCTATTAGACAGTCGGCAACCACCCAATTAGGTAGCTATTAGGCAGTCGGCAACCAACCCAATTAGATAGCTATTAGGCAGTCGGCAACCACCCAATAAGGTAGCTATTAGGCAGTCGGCAACCACCCAATTAGGTAGCTATTAGATAGCCTGAAGCCACCCAATTAGGTAGTTAGCAACCACCCAATTAGGTAACTATTAGGCAGTCAGCAACCACCCAATTAGGTAACTATTAGGCAGTCAGCAACCACCCAATTAGGTAGCTATTAGGCAGTCGGCAACCAACCCAATTAGGTAGCTATTAGACAGTCGGCAACCAACCCAATTAGGTAGCTATTAGGCAGTCGGCAACCAACCCAATTAGGTAGCTATTAGGCAGTCAGCAACCACCCAATTAGGTAACTATTAGGCAGTCAGCAACCACCCAATTAGGTAACTATTAGGCAGTTAGCAACCACCCAATTAGGTAACTATTAGGCAGTCAGCAACCACCCAATTAGGTAACTTTTAGGCAGTTAGCAACCACCCAATTAGGTAACTATTAGGCAGTCAGCAACCACCCAATTAGGTAACTATTAGGCAGTCAGAAACCACCCAATTAGGTAGCTATTAGGGTGTCCGTAACCACCCAATTAGGTAGCTATTAGGCAGTCAATGCCCGGCAGCCGGGCGGCAGTCTGTTAGCCCTCTCTGAACAGCACAGCGAAGCTGTCCTTGACGGAGTCTCCATAGAAGCGCCACTGGCTCCAGAAGCCCATTGTGGCCGGTCCCAACGGTCCGCCGCTGGTTCGGCGCACCTCGCTGACGACTACAACGCAAGCGGAGGAGACGCCGCCGCCGCCGCCGACGCCGCCGCCGCTGTCGGACACCAGCAGGCGGCTGACGCGGCCCAGCGCGAATCCCGCTGGCGCCTGTCCGCAGTCCGGGTCGGCCACCGTCCAGACGTTGCCCGCCTCTGGCCCGTCAGTACGCAGGGCGACGACGTCGCCAACCGAACGGCCGGCGAGCAGGAGGCCGGTCCCGGGTTCGAGTCCCAGCCGGCTGACGAACGCGGCGCTTGGGCTGGGCGGCCGGCGCGAAATGGCCGAAGAAGCGGCCACCGCCTCGCAGTTGGCCGCGGTCTCCGCGTCGCAGAGGAGGCTTTCGCTGACGACTGGCGGCCCGGGGCCGGCCAGGGTGAAGTAGCGGGAGAAGCGCAGCGCCGCGGTGTCGAACTCGCGGATGATGGGGCTCCAGCGCAGCGACAGGAACAGGCGGCTGCCGGTGGAGTCGGCTATCAGACACTCCACCTCGGCTGGCAGTTCTGCGGGTGGGGCGGAGCGGAGCGGGTTCGGGAAGTAAAGCGGTTGCCATGGCAGCCCACTAATCCCATAGCAACCTTCTATTAATTAACACAGCAATCCGCTATTCACACAGCAACTCGCTGTTCTCACAGAAAGCCGCTGTTCACACAGATACCCACTGTTCATACAGCAACCCGCTGTTCACATAGCAACCCGCTGTTCACACAGAAAGCCACTATTCACACAGATACCCACTGTTCACACAGCATCTCGCTGTTCACACAGCAACCCGCTGTTCACACAGCAACCCGCTGTTCACACAGCAATCCGCTGTTCACACAGCTACCCGCTGTTCACACAGATACCCACTGTTCATACAGCAACCCCGTTACTCACACAGCAACCCGCTGTTCACACAGAAAGCCGCTATTCACACAGCAACCCGCTATTCACACAGATACCCACTGTTCACACAGATACCCACTATTCACACAGATACCCACTGTTCACAACAGAAACCCACTGTTCATACAGCAACACAGTTCACACGCTTGGTGATTACACTGTTAACAGGGCAATCCGATTCACACAGCCGCGCCGCTGTCCTTACCGTCAGTCACTGGCAGGATGCTGAGGCTCTCCTTGTTCACCGAGATGAGCTGCGAGCAGCGCCGCCTCTGGCCGGACCGCTCCAGCTGGAGGATGCGCACAGCGAACCAGTCGGCCTGCGGGCAATGCGCCACGGCGCTCACCTGGTGCTCCTCGGTCAGCAGGCGGATCTCGTGGTGCAGCTGGCGGACAGGCGAGGCGGACAACCCGATCAGCTGCGGATCGCTGAAGCCAGTGAACAGCAGGAGGCTCTGCTGGCCGGTGACGACCAGGCGGTCCCTGTCCCCATCGTAGGACAGCGCCGTCTCCACGGGGCTCGGCCGGCAGGCCAGGGGGATCTCCCGCAGCATGTGGAAGCCCTCCGGCTGGCCGTTCATGTAGGAGCAGATCTGCAGCTGCGGCTGGCCGCCCGCCATGTCGAACCAGGTGAGCAGGCAGTAGACTGAGCGGGCCCGGCGCATGCTCACCACAGGGGGCCCGCGAAGAACGTCGGCGCCTGGCGCCACCAGCCGGTGTCCAAATCCAGGATGGCGAACTGCCGGCTCTGCTGGCGGCCGGGTACAGCAGCCGACACCGCCAGCTGCTTCCACAGGAACAGCACCAGGATGGAGGACTCCAGCAGCTGGGAGGAAGAGGGAAGCGGGGATCAGAGATTAACAGCATAGCGCGGACAGGCGGACATTTGAGTAGCATCAAGATTCACGGCCATTGGAACGGGGTGCACATATTCACGGCCCCATGCTGGCCATTGGAACAGGGTGCACGGATTCACGGCCCCATGCTGGCCACTGGAGCGGGGTGCACATATTCACGGCCCCATGCTGGCCATTGGAACAGGGTGCAAGGATTCACGGCCCCATGCTGGCCATTGGAACAGGGTGCAAGGATTCACGGCCCCATGCTGGCCATTGGAACAGGGTGCACGGATTCACGGCCCCATACTGGCCATTGGAACAGGGTGCACGGATTCACGGCCCCATGCTGGCCATTGGAACAGGGTGCACGGATTCACGGCCCCATGCTCGCCACTGGAGCGGGTGCACAATTACCCGAGGTACAAGAGGACAGGTCAGGAGGTCAGTATCTTTTCTATCAGTAGAGAATTTTATCTGTTTGCCTCTGCGTGAGTGGCCGCTGGCCCTGTCTTTATCTATAATGCCGAGTTCGAGTTGCGCAATGCAGCCCAGCGCAGTCTGGACTTTTATCAGTTAGCGAGAGCCCACCTGAGCCCGACTGAGCCTGCTCACACCCAAGCGTTCCAGGGTGCCCGCCACATTGAGACAGCTCAGCTTCCGGGGCATCGATCTAATCGGAACTGATAATGGGAGGAAGTGGAGCATTTATTTGGGGAGCAGGGAGAAGAGCCCTAGTCAGACTCCAGTTCCTAGTTCGGGATGCACCAAAGCTGCCCCCACTTTCAAATTCATTCAGTTGTCAGGTCACGAAAAACAGATTAGTTTGTTAAATGTTGATTTCACAAAACTGGGAAAAAGAGGAAATCATTTCACTGGCTAGGATTGGATAAACACCGCGGTGAAAGAGAATTCGGACTTTGCCTGCCTTTTTACCTGCGCCCTGCGCATCTCAGGCATCCCTGCTAGCACCCGGGCACTCCAGAGCACATCCTGGCATCCCTGCTAGCACCCGGGCACTCCAGAGCACATCCTGGCATCCCTGCTAGCACCCGGGCACTCCAGAGCACATCCTGGCATCCCTGCTAGCACCCGGGCACTCCAGAGCACATCCTGGCATCCCTGCTAGCACCCGGGCACTCCAGAGCACATCCTGGCACCCCTGCTAGCACCCGGGCACTCCAGAGCACATCCTGGCACCCCTGCTAGCACCCGGGCACTCCAGAGCACATCCTGGCATCCCTGCTAGCACCCGGGCACTCCAGAGCACATCCTGGCATCCCTGCTAGCACCCGGGCACTCCAGAGCACATCCTGGCACCCCTGCTAGCACCCGGGCACTCCAGAGCACATCCTGGCATCCCTGCTAGCACCCGGGCACTCCAGAGCACATCCTGGCATCCCTGCTAGCACCCGGGCACTCCAGAGCACATCCTGGCATCCCTGCTAGCACCCGGGCACTCCAGAGCACATCCTGGCACCCCTGCTAGCACCCGGGCACTCCAGAGCACATCCTGGCACCCCTGCTAGCACCCGGGCACTCCAGAGCACATCCTGGCATCCCTGCTAGCACCCGGGCACTCCAGAGCACATCCTGGCATCCCTGCTAGCACCCGGGCACTCCATAGCGTATCCTGGCACCCCTGCTAGCACCCGGGCAGTCCAGAGCACAATGAACATAGTCAATCCTAGTCTCAACCGCTGAGCCAGACTCATAGCCAGCTCAAACTGCATGACTGAGCTATAAAAAGGAACTGAAGCAGCCCAAGTCAATAGGGGCAAACGGGGTGCAGTCTGAGGCCAGCTCACAGCAGTGGAGGGTTTAAACAACTGGGTCTGCATTATCGAGGGGGTGTGGCCGGGGGGCATTGCCTGGTGCGTGCAAGACAAACAGTCTGGGGAGCCCAGGATTAGCAGCGCAGTGCTGGCATTCAGACAGCAACTGGAAGCCCGAGCTCCGGCAGAGTCACACTATCTGGGACTGTGACGCTCGAGAACCGGACTCAGATACGCCCCCCCCCCTCCTAACCAAAGACATAGAGCCCCCCCCCCCCTATACTAGGAGATCTTTATTGAAGGTCCGCTAGATTCCCATACTGAAGCCGAGTCGTCAGAGCCAGTAAAATACAACAAAAAAATTGCACATCGAGTTAGAGAACGACTGATTGACCTGGAAGTCAGGGCGGTCGCGGCTCAAAGTGACAGACACCCCCCCCCCTGCAAGACATGGACAGTGTAGAATTCCGCGAATAAAGCAGCTTTCGCATTCTCATCTGCTGCATGCGACACCCTGAGTGGGCGACTGGGGCTCTAACCGCGGACCGCGAAATGACCTTCAGTTGAGCTTACAGCTCTGGGGCTGGGAGAGCGCCTTAGTTAAGAGAACGAGACGGGAAAAGCAGCCGGCAGCAACAGCTTGCAGCAAGAAAAAACTACGAGTATTTAAATACCCCTAGGGTCATGCAATGAGTGTGTCAGCTGAAGCTGAATCATTCAATGCTGAATCCAAGACAGTAGCGCTTCAAAAAAAGAGGGAGAGGTTAGACAGGGTAGACGGATAGGGGGAGAGTAGGGAGACAGAGAGAGGGAGAGGTTAGACAGGGTAGACGGATAGGGGGGAGTAGGGAGACAGAGAGAGGGAGAGGTTAGACAGGGTAGACGGATAGGGGGGAGTAGAAGACAGGGAGAGGGAGAGGTTAGACAGGGTAGACGGATAGGGGGGAGTAGAAGACAGGGAGAGGGAGAGGTTAGACAGGGTAGACGGATAGGGGGGGAGAGTAGGGAGACAGGGAGAGGGAGAGGTTAGACAGGGTAGACGGATAGGGGGGAGAGTAGGGAGACAGGGAGAGGGAGAGGTTAGACAGGGTAGACGGATAGGGGGGAGAGTAGGGAGACAGGGAGAGGGAGAGGTTAGACAGGGTAGACGGATAGGGGGGAGAGTAGGGAGACAGGGAGAGGGAGAGGTTAGACAGGGTAGACGGATAGGGGGAGAGTAGGGAGACAGGGAGAGGGAGAGGTTAGACAGGGTAGACGGATAGGGGGGAGAGTAGGGAGACAGGGAGAGGGAGAGGTTAGACAGGGTAGACGGATAGGGGGGAGAGTAGGGAGACAGGGAGAGGGAGAGGTTAGACAGGGTAGACGGATAGGGGGGAGAGTAGGGAGACAGGGAGAGGGAGAGGTTAGACAGGGTAGACGGATAGGGGGGAGAGTAGGGAGACAGGGAGAGGGAGAGGTTAGACAGGGTAGACGGATAGGGGGGAGAGTAGGGAGACAGGGAGAGGGAGAGGTTAGACAGGGTAGACGGATAGGGGGGAGAGTAGGGAGACAGGGAGAGGGAGAGGTTAGACAGGGTAGACGGATAGGGGGGAGAGTAGGGAGACAGGGAGAGGGAGAGGTTAGACAGGGTAGACGGATAGGGGGGAGAGTAGGGAGACAGGGAGAGGGAGAGGTTAGACAGGGTAGACGGATAGGGGGAGAGTAGGGAGACAGGGAGAGGGAGAGGTTAGACAGGGTAGACGGATAGGGGGGAGTAGGGAGACAGGGAGAGGGAGAGGTTAGACAGGGTAGACGGATAGGGGGAGAGTAGGGAGACAGGGAGAGGGAGAGGTTAGACAGGGTAGACGGATAGGGGGAGAGTAGGGAGACAGGGAGAGGGAGAGGTTAGACAGGGTAGACGGATAGGGGGGAGTAGGGAGACAGGGAGAGGGAGAGGTTAGACAGGGTAGACGGATAGGGGGAGAGTAGGGAGACAGGGAGAGGGAGAGGTTAGACAGGGTAGACGGATAGGGGGAGAGTAGGGAGACAGGGAGAGGGAGAGGGAGATGGAGGGGACACAGAGAGGGGACTGAGAGACGGACAGTAACAGTCAGAGGCCGAAGCGGTCAGCCACAGCAGGAGCTCAGCCTAGCAGTGGCAGATAAGCGAGGACCCAGCCGGGCTGTCAGCCGGCCATCTCGCAGACAAGAAGGGAGATAAGAAAGCCGGAAAAAATAGGCAAAAAGCAGGCGCTCAGAGATGGGGAAATTGAGCAGAAGCAGAAGCGGGCAAAGGGGAGAGCAGACTGGGGGGTTATGAATATGCATATTGTTGTTGACCTGCCCAGCGTAAACACGCCGACGAAGGATCCCGGATGCCAGACGGGTTAATTGTGAGTCAACATAAACTGCGGTCGAATAGCCGGTCTGGCAGGCAGCCAACCAACAACCGCACTCGATATCTAGCGGATGGAGCGGAGGGGAGGAGGCTGTGCAAGTGAGGGGAAGCAAAGCGATGGGTAAGCGGTCTTAACTGCAGACAGAAACTCAGACGGGGGGGCAATTTGCATAAACACTGCAAGGCCCGGGGAGCCCCGGTTTGACAGGCGGCCGCCGGGTGATGGATGGGCGCCGATTGGCATCCATTGGGATCCCCGGACACTGGCGCATAGAACTCCCAGCTGCTCAGCTCAGCTCTGCTCAGATCAGACAGCCACAGCTGCATCAGGTTCGACCGTTCGAGTTCTTCTGAAAGAGAGACAGAGAGGCAGGGAGGGAGAGGCCACCGCAGCAGCTGCTAACAGAAGTGAGTCAGTCACGTGAGCGACCGCTTATCGCTTGTAATCGCTGAGCTGGGGGGGGGGGGGGGGCTGGGCAGCTTGTTCTCACTGCTTGCTGCTGAATATTCGGGTTACGCCACTCACTGCTGCATGGCACAAAGTTTCTTCTACTTGAGAGGAAAGATAAACTCTCTCTCTCTGTCCCTCTCGGCCCTCCCACTCAGTTGCTGGAATGCAGGAATGCAACACCAAGAACTTGTGACTTTTGAGTAGAGCCGGAGCTAACGCAGGCTTTGGAGAGCGCAGAAGGCGAATGCACAGAAGTCAGCCAGAGAGAGGCCAGCTGACACGGCAGGGCCACCCACTCCAAGTCAAGCCTGCGTCAAGTGAGGCGCGAAAAATCCCCCGAGTGTTTCCTGGAAATCTGTCAAAAACGTCACCTTCCCCCAGTCCCCCACCGCTCTGCGGGGAGCAAAAGTGCGAAAACGCTCGTATAAAAAGCGCTGACATTTGCGTGAAAGTTTTTCTATCGGTGTCCGTTTCTCGGACTCCGAGTGGAGCTGAAATGGGGAGAGAGGTTGGAGCGGGAGGCAGACAGCAGTCAGTTTTTCTTTAGAATTCACTCTTTGCTTAAAGCCTACACTATTGCTTTGAACTTCTGCCAAACTCCAAGTAAAAGGATTGGCTCTTGCCCCACCTGAGTTACCCAGCCCCAAGCCTGTCCCTCACATGTCAGACATCTCTCAACGTGTGATAGAATGCATGCGCTGCGAGTGTGGGAGCGGGAAGGTAGAGTTCACGCTGCACATGCAGGGAGACTTAAATCAAACAAAGCCATGGTCGCCATGGCAGGCCAGCGCACCCGCCCTCCTGTCTCTCCCCTCGTCTCCCCCTCAGCACTCCACAGCCGTAACTCAATCGCCTTAGCTCAATAAAGTACGCGCGCACTAATCCAGCGATGACTATACAGCGCAAGGTACAAATCCGTTTATAATGCCGATTGATCTGCATCCTGTATTATCACTGCTTACTTCTAAATGCTGGCATTTAAGATTCCTTCGGATTCGGGTAGTTACTGAGGCTCCGGGGATCGGTTGGCAAACCACAACTACTGCGTGCTGTGCTGAGTGCAGGCGCACTGCTGTCCTGTGCTATGCCCTCTGGAGGGAGGGGAGCCTCTTGCTTAATCCCTGGAACTATCAGTATTATACTATGCGGCGGTTTTATTTTCATTTGTTTGTCACTAAAATTGGGACATTTCAAGGCAGCTGTTTTTCTTCACTTCGGTGGAGAAATGGCGAAACCAACCAAGGCAGGGAGAATGAGGCAACAACAGGAAGAGAGAAAAAGAGAAAAGGGCAAGCAAACCTTGGCAGGGGGCAACGCAAAACTGTGCCATAATCTGCGCCGTGTGCCAATAGAGAAGTTCGGCTTCGCAGGACTGCCCTCTCTGCGTCTCTCACTGGGCCTTTGGCGGGAATCACAATGTACCGATAAGGGGCAGGCGGACGGAATGCGTGTGAATCATGCATGGCCGGGGAAAGGGACAGGGGGGGTTTAGGGGAACTGAATTTCCCTCGTGACCCGAGAGACGAGGACGAGAGTGGAGGGGAGGAGGGGGGTGGGGTAGAGGGGGAGTAGCGATGTGGCCCAGACGCGTGGGTCTAAAAATAGAGCAGCCCAGAACACCGAGATGCAAACTGAAGAGGCGAACTAGGCGAGATGGCTAAAGCGGAAGGGTTGGGGGTTGGGGGGGGGGGTTTGCCTCACGCAGCCTGTATTGAAGTGGAGCTGGAGTGGAGAGGAGCTGGGGTGGGCCGCCCCTCTCCCCCGTGACCGGCAGACCATGTGACTGTCTGGGGTCGTAAAGGCCGAACGCACGCCATTGGCTGGGGCGTTGGATGAGGGGGCGTTTGTATAACAGCGTGTGTGTGAGCGTGTGTGTTGGAGCCCGGGCCAACGCCCTCGGGACGCTCGAATCACGTGCTTCCCAGACGGCCAACCCCTCGCCCGCCCACCGGGCCCACAAAAGCAAGGAGAGTTGGAGATCCGAGCCAAAAATTTTCAGTCTCGAAAACAAGCCGTACTCGAAGCGTCCGCGTTTAGTGCCTAGTATATAAATTGTGCTAGCAGATTTGCGTATCGGTCCCGTCTCAGCGGCTAATTTAATCCACCTAAGTCTGCAACAAAACAGTATATCTAGCAAATAAGTAACTGGCAAACATTGGCAGGCCATGCGAGCATGAGCGGCAGTGTTCAACTGTTCCATAGTCAAGGCAGCGGCCTGATCAATCCCCCCACAGCACAGCAGCAGAAACTCAGCAGCGGAGGCAGCCAGCTCGGCAGACATCTGAAGCGCCTGATCGGGCAGCGCCAGCAGCGCGGCAGCAAAAAGCAACGCCAGCAACAGCCGAACCACCTAGTCATGCAGCCGCAGGTGTACGTTGTGGGCAGCCCGAACATCAAGTCGCCATTCCTGCGCATCGCTCACATTAGCGACACGTGCGAGGTTGACGACAAAGGCGCCTCCTCCATCTACGAGGCCGACGTGCTGGTGCACTGTGGCAACCTCAACAACTACCAGTTCAGCAAGCACTTCTTCAAGGATAGCGAATTCCATAGCCAGATCAAGGCCATCGATGCGTTCTTTGCCAAGATGCCTCACAAGTACAAAATCTTCGTGGCCGGGCCCAACGAAATCTTTGACGGGGAGTCGCGCGAAAAGCTTCAGGCGCTGCTGCCCAACTGCATCTACCTGCAGGACTCGAGCTGCGTCATCGAGGGCGTCCGGTTCTACGGCACGCCCTGGACCGTCAGCAGGCGCGGCATCGACGGCCGAGGCTTCGTGAAGTCGCACGCCGAGCTCAAAACAATTTGGTCGAACATCCCGGACGACGTTGACGTGTTCGTGGCGCCGTCGATTCCCACGAATTCCATGTACGAGGAGCTCGTTGCGAGGATCAGGTGAGAGTTGCCCTCCCTACAGCCTTAAAGCTCAGCTACCCCAAGCCTGTACTTGCATGGCTAAGCTGGCAAAACCAACTCGAACCCGCAGGCCCAAGCTGTTTCTCTACGGAGCGCGACCCGATCGGCCCAGCAAGTCCGATCCGCACTCGGAGGAGAACTGCGTCAAGTTCAAGGACAACGTCATCTTCGCCAATGGCCACATCGCCTGTGCTGGCAAGCGCGGCCTGTTCGACTTCTATGCCGAGGCGCAGAGCTCCAGGGAGACTCGGTTACCCAAAGTGTCGCCGCAGGTGGCCAGCGAGGCCCTGCAGTCGCTGCCGTTGCCAAGGCGACGGTACAGCCTCCTGAGCTGCATCCAGTCCTGATGCCAGCCGGGAGTAGCCTACAGCGCAGCAACACAATCAATCCAAGTCTCTAATGCGAGATGGCAATACAAACTGTAAATGCAAGTTTAGATGTCTGTACATAACGCCTGGTGTCCCCAGTTGTACATAATCAACACCTGTACAGTGCCATGGAGAAATCCGATGTATATAGATGTGATTAGTCAGAATGCGTTGCTCTGGTTAAATTGTGATAAACGCCAATGTGACGCCACCTCGATATATCGCTCACTACAAGTATATATATATATATATTTACATTTATACATTTATTTTCCACTATAATGGATTTATCCTGACAACCCAGCTAAATACCTCCTGAGCTATGCCGTCAGCCGCCACGCAATTCACCTCACCACTGTTCTCTATTGGCAGTGAATCCGATTGTAATCTGCTAATTTTGTACAGAGAAGCAAATTCAATTATCCCTGTTAGCTATAAATAGCGTACCTCAAGGATGCTAAATACTGATTAACAATATCCCTGTGTGGGCTATTCATCCCCCAATGTACAGATTGCCTGCGCTCTAACTCTGGCGCATCATCTCCATGGAGATGAAACAAGCCAGGCTGTAAATATGACTGAAAATATACTCTGCCAGTTTATAACTGCGGCGGCGGAGCCAGAGAGGGGGGGGGTCACGAGTCCTCCCTGACTCCGCCTGCCGGATTCCAGGAAATTGAAAAGTTTCCAATTCACTTCCTTTGTTTATGCAGTCTTGTTAGAATTAAGCTCTGGCCAGGACCAGGACATCCTGGATATGTTTACGCAGTTTATCTCGTGACAGATTGACATTCCATGTAATACCTACCTAACACTGGGTTGGTTATCGAACTGTGCGAATGTCCAGCTCTTCTGCCCGGTGAACTGCGGTAGATCTACTCTGATATCTAATATCTACTCTGATATCTAATATCTACTCTGATATCTAATATCTACCCTGATATCTAATATCTACCCTGATATCTAATATCTACTCTGATATCTAATATCTACCCTGATATCTAATATCTACCCTGATATCTAGTATCTACTCTGATATCTAATATCTACTCTGATATCTAATATCTACCCTGATATCTAATATCTACCCTGATATCTAGTATCTACCCTGATATCTAGTATCTACCCTGATATCTAGTATCTACCCTGATATCTAGTATCTACCCTGATATCGAATATCTACTCTAATATCTAATATCTACTATAATGTCTAACATCCACTCCACTAAACTTGCATCATTCCCCATGTTAACCTTGAACTTCAATAACTGAAACTCACGAGCTGTCAGTCAGACTGCTCTTCTCACCAAATAATTGAATTGAAGTTGCAATTTGGACAGCGGTCCCAAAGCAAACACTTGAAGCCCTGTATTGACAGACTGTTTCAGTGTCGCCCCCTTCGAGACATTCCAAATTCTTGAGAAAGTCAATTGCTTGTTAGCCAATATTAGAATCTTGCTCACTTCGAAGACAAAGTTTTTAAGACAGAAGACAGACAGAAGAAAGCCTCTCGCTGATAAAAACTTTGCGGGAGGGGGCTGTTTAATCAGACATGTTGGCCGGGCACCCAGAGTTACAATATCCAAGTATCTGCTGAAGCAGCAATAATGCGATCCGTCGGGCCACTTCAGAGCTACCCCTCCCTCCCCCAAAGCTATCGCAAATAGCTTTGCGATTTGAAAAGTATAAGGGGGCAGTTATCGATAGATAAGAGAATTAGGGCATAGATAGCACCTTCAGCTCACGTGGCATGGCGCCGTGTTTGAGCTGCTTGCAAGTTCCTCCGGAGCACCTCCCCCCACAGTCATGTAATTTGCCAGCTTTACAACCCCCCCTCCTCCTAGTGGCAGCAATCCCCCCGCCTGTCTGTGTCATAATAAAACTAGTTGTTGCAGCCCCTCCCAACAATGCATGGTCAGGTTGCTCCCAAAACACACGAAGCATTATCCCCTCCCCCAGCCCCCTGCTTGGGTGGAGCAGGTGCTGCACCAGTGGCGCGGCACTGAAGTTTTATTACACCGGGACACAGCCTGATCCCCTGTTTTCCATTGGGATTAAGCTACCGCGATGGGCTTAGCGCTTGTGTTGTGACGCGCCAGGGCAACAGCGAGCCGAGCTGCTTACGTCAGTCAGGCCGCTTCCCCCTGGGGACACCGGGCAAAACTGAAAGAAGCTGCCGAGAGCTGTGAAACAGTCTCGGGGGGGGGGCGGTGTTTCAACTCTTGTTGAAGAGGCTTCTCGACGCGAGGCGAGGGACCCTCGGCGGTCACATGATCGAGGGGCTAAGACGACAGGAGGGGAAAATGGGAACACCTGGACAGACAGGGGGAACCTGTCGTGTCCCCTCAGTTCCTCCGCGATGCTGCCGTCTGTTTTCCACACCTCTTCCCTGCCGCTGCGAGAGACACAGAAAGAGGGCGGCGAAGCTTTCAATTTCTTTCGCAACTCGCGCATTCAACGACTTTTGCCGCCTATTGGTCACCCGCGGCAGCAGGCGGGCCGCGGCTCAGGCAAAGCACGTGACTGCAGACAAAAATAAGTCCTATAGCGATTTTATAACCTCTATCCCCCCAAGGCATCTCGTCTGGCTCCCCAGCCGCCTCCGCTCCTTCCCTCCAAAATGTCCCAAGACTCACGTGACCCGTTCTGTCCCCAGGCTGCGACTGCTGAACTCTCACAGTGCGTCCCCCAAGCCAGCCAGACAGCCCTGCCCGCCCCCTCGGCAGGCTAAGAGGGGTAAGGGAGGCGGGTTGGGGGTAAATTGGTGGCAGCGAAGATGAAGAGAGCGGGGATCGCTGCGGCCCGGGAGGCATTAAGATGGCGATGATAGCCTGCCTACGAGGCCCCTGGCACTCGGCCAGAGCTCGGCAGTGACTCAATTCTGGAACTCCCCCGGCCCTTGCAGCAGAGATTAGCCTTGACCTGATGGAGCGAGGGGGAGGCCGGAGACTCCAGAAAAACTAAACGGGGATTAATGCTTGAGCGGCCGTTTTGAGATCGGCCTCGCTGCTGCTCTGAGCGGCAGATAAGAAAATAAGAGAGGCTCATGCTTCTGGCTCGGGACGCTTCCGGAGGCAGGCCAGACTGGGGGGGGGGGAGGTGAAGCCAGGTAAACAGGAACTGGATTCTCCCATACTGCTGCCTCATCCTAATCTCGGCTTTGGCCCAAGGAAGCCCACGGCTCTGGAACAGCGGGACCACGTGACCGGCTTGCCCAGGTGAGATACGATAATAACGCAAAGGCGAGATTCCCTCTGGCCATGCGTAACAAACAGCTTTATCGATTGTAAGCAATAAATGCTTTGAGACAGAGGAAATGACAGGAGCTCGCTGAGAGACTCCGTGACTGATAAACGCAGCCTGGACTGGGGCAGCCGGGGCGGCGTCTTTTGTAGCGGCTGGGAGCAGCTTATCTATCCAGGCATTGAGGCGGTCATGCGCTAATCCACGCATGCCGGTCACGTGCTCTGCAGATTTGAGGCTTTCTCTTCTATTATCTGCTTTTTGTGTTTCTGTCTCGGGTTTCCCTTTGTCCGACTCTTAGCAGCGGCTGAGGTGCCGCCTGCTCCTTCCCGCGGCTGGCGTGACGCACACGAGTTTCAGGGGGATGTGGCTGGGCGGAGGCTGGGTAGGCCGGGTTTAGGTCGAGGACGCGGGGCAAGGCTGGACAGGCCGGCAGACAGTGCGCTTGCACTTGCGGATGAGTAGCGAATACGCAAGTAGATAAGCAGGCAAGTAGGCAGGTCAGTAGGTAGATAAGCAGGCAAGTAGGCAGGTCAGTAGTTATGTAGGTAAGTCGTAAGTAGGTGGGCAAGTAGGCAAGTAAGTAGGTGGGCAAGTAGGCAAGCAAGTAGGTGGGCAAGTAGGCAAGCAAGTAGGTGGGCAAGTAGGCAAGTAAGTAGGTGGGCAAGTAGGCAAGCAAGTAGGTGGGCAAGTAGGCAAGCAAGTAGGTGGGCAAGTAGGCAAGCAAGTAGGTGGGCAAGTAGGCAAGCAAGTAGGTGGGCAAGTAGGCAAGCAAGTAGGTGGGCAAGTAGGCAAGCAAGTAGGTGGGCAAGTAGGCAAGCCGCTACTTACTTCGGTAATGCAGGCACAAGTCGGCTCCGCCATGGCCCCCACAAAGTCGGGGATGCCGCCGCCGTCTCTCTCTTCAGCCGCTGCCTCCACCGGCGCCTCAGTCCGCGCTGCCCCGTCGTTTGGCAGGGCGATGAATCTCTCCAAGGCCCAGCGGCTGTGCGTCTCCATGGCAACGCGAATGCCAGCCGCGGTGGGCCGGGCGCCGGGGCTGAGACGCCAGCACTGCTGGGCCAGCTGGCCCATGAAGGCGGCCTGCTCGGCCTCCTGAACTGTGAACTCGGGGTGCCCGCCGTCCAGCACCACCTTGGTGAGGTTCTCGCTGCTGGGCAGCTTGCTGAACGGCCGCTCGCCGCAGATGAGCTCGTAGAGCACCATGCCGAAGGAGTACACGTCCACCTGAAGGGGACGGGCCAGACATCAGTAGCCAATCTTAATGCCTCAAATCCCACACCCCGAATCTAAAATTTAAGTAAAAAATCCCACATCCCCATGCCGACAGCTGGGACCTCTGAATCCCACATCCCCCTATTGGAAGCTAGGAGCTCAGAATCCCACATCCCCATCCCACATTCGCATATTGGGAGTTGGGAGCTCAGAATCCCACATCCCCATATCGGGAGTTGGGAGCTCAGAATCCCACATCCCCATATCGGGAGTTGGGAGCTCAGAATCCCACATCCCAATCCCACATCCCCATATCGGGAGTTGGGAGCTCAGAATCCCACATCCCCATATTGGGAGTTGGGAGCTCAGAATCCCACATCCCAATCCCACATCCCCATATCGGGAGTTGGGAGCTCAGAATCCCACATCCCCATATTGGGAGTTGGGAGCTCAGAATCCCACATCCCAATCCCACATCCCCATATCGGGAGTTGGGAGCTCAGAATCCCACATCCCCATATTGGGAGTTGGGAGCTCAGAATCCCACATCCCCCTATTGGAAGCTAGGAGCTCAGAATCCCACATCCCCATCCCACATTCGCATATTGGGAGTTGGGAGCTCAGAATCCCACATCCCCATATCGAGAGTTGGGAGCTCAGAATCCCACATCCCAATGCCACATCCCCATATCGAGAGTTGGGAGCTCAGAATCCCACATCCCCATATTGGGAGCTCAGAATCCCACATCCCCATATTGGGAGCTCAGAATCCCACATCCCCATATTGGGAGCTCAGAATCCCACATCCCCACACAAAAAATCCTGGCTGACAATTCCCAAGAAGATAACAGAACACCAGAACTCAGGATACAGAACAGCATTAGCTAGATTGATAACGTCAACCCAGAAATCCCGCACATTCGCGAGGCTCATCCGTAAGGTCAAAATACCCTTACTGGCGAACTCCTCTCTCCCCAGCCACGCCAGCTTCCCAAGCTCCGCCATCGCGGCTTTGATGCTTTGAAAAAATCAAAACAAAAACAGCGCCGCTGATAATCAATCAGGATAAAAGGCGGCATTCAAATATGGGAGCAGAGAAATGGGGGCGGCGGTGCACACGGCCAGGTCGGAACAGAAGCCAGACGCCCGTACCGCTGGCTGTGTATAAAATTAGAATGGCTTTCACAGTGGCATCTCGAACTGATGGGATACCAATGGGGGTGAATAATAATGCCTAATGAAAGCCGTGAAAGCGCTCTCAGGCTTCAGCAGCCCTGCCTTCGCATTGCCTTGTTTTCATTTTTTGCTTTGGCTACCGCGGATTTCCCATAGGGCCGAGGGCTCCGCCATAGAAATGCCGGAATAAGAACGGAAAGGCGGAGCGGAACCTGGGCGGGGTGGCCGCTGATTTTTGTCGGGGAGGCCGGCCGGCGGGGCAATGGGATCTCGATTTGGCGAACGGGGCTTTCAGAATCATAAAATAGGCGCCAGATTCGGCGATAAGGGAGGCGCAAGCGGCGGAACAGCTGCCTCGCTCGGGTCAGTGATGAAGCTGGCTGGGGGGATGCTGGGCACAGTTTTGACGTCTGGCCGCCCCGCAGCGCAGCTGCTGGTTATTTTTAGAGACTTCTATGCGTAGTGGCAGCCTCTCTCTCCAGTGACTGATGACCAGTCAGTGCACGCAGTGTGCCCGCACTAGTTTATATAAACACCGCCCTGTCATGCAAATTCATTGCTTAGCTCTGCTATTTTTAGGCCAAGGCGTTTAATTGTTGTTAGCTTAATATTATTGACCAATTTGTAAATATTAAAGGCAGCTGGGCCAGGCAATTTTTTACAAAATGAAATATTTGTGTTATCTCTGCACAGATTGAGTCACGCAGAAATGAGAGAGGGGGGCAGAAATAGATAACAGGTGAATGAACGCCCTGCATGACAACCAACTGCCACTTGGCAGCCGCCGCCCCCGCACAAAGCGGCCGCAGTAGCGCCGCTGCCCCCCCGCCCAAGCTCAAACTCGAAAGCCACTTTAAACTCGTCCCGGCTTGTTGTCTGTCGCTTGCTTTCTTTTGAGTCAGCCGGGTGGGGGGGGGGCAGAGGGGCAAACAAGTGGACTCAAAATCTTCTTATTTTTGAGCGCCACTCTATGCACCGCGCTGACCCAGCCTGGCACACTTGCTGTGCTGTCTGCAGCAGCTTGCAGACTCTGCCCCCCCCCCCCCTAACTGGGCAGGGGCTGCCGCACGAACAATGGGAACAGGGGCTCGCATTGCTCTAAAGGGCAAAAAACAGGCATGGCAAACAGCAGAAAACAAACAACAAGAGAAATTCCATGCTATTTATAGCCTGGGGTATAGCGGAGCTCAAGGAAGGCGAAGTAGCTGAGATTAGTGTCTGGTCACATGACTCAGACAGAGGGGCCAAGGTGGAGAAACTGAGCTCTTAGTTCGGCAGGAGTGTAAAGAAGAGATGGAGGCTGAGAGGCTGGAGAGTCACAGATGAAGTTGATACGCAAGACAGAACTAGAGACTCATGCGCGAAGATTCGAAATGTGAAAATTGTAAAAGAAGAGAATATGAAGGGGAGAGGGGTAGAAAGAGATGAGATGGAGAAATGAAGAAAGGTAAAGAGAGGGTAGAGAGTAGTAGAGAATGGGTAGAGAGAAAAAAGAAAGAGATTTAAGGAGATTCAGAGACTGGTAGAGAGATGTAGAGAGAGGTAGGCAGATGCAGAAGAGGGGTAGAGAGATGTAGAGAGAGGTAGGCAGATGTAGAGAGAGGTAGGCAGATGTAGAGAGAGGTAGGCAGATGCAGAAGAGGGGTAGAGAGATGTAGAGAGAGGTAGGCAGATTTAGAGAGAGGTAGGCAGATGCAGAAGAGGGGTAGAGAGATGTAGAGAGAGGTAGGCAGATGTAGAGAGAGGTAGGCAGATGTAGAGAGAGGTAGGCAGATGTAGAGAGAGGTAAGCAGATGTAGAGAGAGGTAGAGAGATTTAGAGAGAGGTAGTCACATTCAGAGAGAGGTAGACAGATGTAGAGAGAGGTAGTCAACTTCAGAGAGAGGTAGGCAGATGTAGAGAGAGGTAGGCAGATGTAGAGAGAGGTAGGAAGATGTAGAGAGAGGTAGAGAGATGTAGAGAGAGGTAGTCAACTTCAGAGAAAGGTAGGCAGATGCAGAGAGAGGTAGTCAACTTCAGAGAGAGGTAGACAGATGTAGAGAGAGGTAGTCAACTTCAGAGAGAGGTAGGCAGATGTAGAGAGAGGTAGGCAGATGTAGAGAGAGGTAGGAAGATGTAGAGAGAGGTAGAGAGATGTAGAGAGAGGTAGTCAACTTCAGAGAAAGGTAGGCAGATGCAGAGAGAGGTAGTCAACTTCAGAGAGAGGTAGGTAGATGTAGATAAAGGTAGTCAACTTCAGAGAGAGGTAGGCAGATGTAGAGAGAGGTAGGGAGATGTAGAGAGAGGTAGGCAGATGTAGAGAGAGGTAGAGAGATGTAGAGAGAAGTAGTCAACTTCAGAGAGAGGTAGGCAGATGTAGAGAGAGGTAGAGAGATGTAGAGAGAAGTAGTCAACTTCAGAGAGAGGTAGGCAGATGTAGAGAGAGGTAGAGAGATGTAGAGAGAGGTAGAGAGATGTAGAGAGAGGTAGAGAGATGTAGAGAGAGGTAGGCACATTCAGAGAGAGGTAGGCAGATGCAGAGAGAGGTAGGCACATTCAGAGAGAGGTAGGCAGATGCAGAGAGAGGTAGGCAGATGCAGAGAGAGGTAGGCAGATGCAGAGAGAGGTAGAGAGAAGAGCAGAGCGGTTTCGCCAGCCAAAGGCCGAATTCAACTCCAAATGCGTCTCTGAGGGTTTCCACAAGCCCCAGCCTCACACCTGGGCATGGGCGCAAAAAGGTGGTAAGAAGATCGAGAATCACATTGGGCAGACAAGCAATAACAATAAATAAATGAATGCAAATTGAGCCAAAGGCCGGGGCGGCACTGGCAGAGTGCAGGCAGACCTGCTTGGTCCAGCTGACACCAGCCCGAGCGGGGCTGCCCCCAGGGTCGGCCGCCTCAGCGGTAAGCAGGCGGAAGTTTACGGCTGCGCTAATTATGTAAGCACGGACAGGGAGCGGCTCGATTTAATCAGGGGGGGACTGGGGGGATATTGAGGTGGGGCCGGTCGCAGGTGTTGATTAGCAAGACAGCAAGGCCAGCTCATGACGCAGGCTGGCAGTGTCAAGTAAACAACAGCAGAGCCAATTGCTCAGCTGTTCTGCGTGTCTTAAAAGAAAAGCAAGAAGCAGAAGCAGACACGGCCCCGGTGTCAATTTCTTGCACGCCACGAGTTAACCACTCGGGCCGAGAGGGACGCACGGGGCCGGTGGCTGATTGATCAGCGCAGGCCGCAGGAAGGAATGCAAGCAAGTTACGTTTGCAAAACTCTGCTTTCAGCTGGAATGCCAAGGCCATAAAATGTTGCCGACCTACCGGCTCCGGTGTTTTTGGAAATGAAGGCCAGCCATGGCGGTGGCCGCACAGTTCGGAAAACAGAGCGCGTGGAGATAAAAGCCTTGAAGCTGAACCTTTCCTTGCTTACCTATGCCTGGGCCTAAAGTGAAACTCGACTGGCAGCCTTAAACCAATTCACCCGAATTGCACTACTTATAGTAGGCGACTAGAGCCAGAAGACAGGCTTGTAGCCTCGGGAATCATTGCTGAAGTTCCTCGAATACTGTTGGTTGCTTCCGTTATGTCCCGAATACTGAGAGTTCTGTCCCGAATACTGAGAGTTCTGTCCCGAATACTGAGAGTTCTGTCCCGAATACTGAGAGTTCTGTCCCGAATACTGAGAGTTCTGTCCCGAATACTGAGAGTTCTGTCCCGAATACTGAGAGTTCTGTGCCGAATACTGAGAGTGCTGTCC
Source organism: Macrostomum lignano (assembly GCA_002269645.1). Taxonomy (NCBI): domain Eukaryota; kingdom Metazoa; phylum Platyhelminthes; family Macrostomidae; genus Macrostomum; species Macrostomum lignano. Next base: position 85,132 of record NIVC01002944.1, read on the forward strand.
CGAATACTGAGAGTTCTGTCCCGAATACTGAGAGTTCTGTCCCGAATACTGAGAGTTCTGTGCCGAATACTGAGAGTGCTGTCCCGAATACTGAGAGTGCTGTCCCGAATACTTATAGTTCTGTCCAGTGGAAAAACTAAACACTCCCAGATCCCAATGGGATAACTAAACACTCCCAGATCCCAATGGGATAACTAAACACTCCCAGATCCCAATGGGATAACTAAACACTCCCAGCTCCCAATGGGAAAACTAAACACTCCCAGATCCCAATGGGAAAGTTAAACACTCCCAGCTCCCAATGGGATAACTAAACACTCCCAGATCCCAATGGAATAACTAAACACTCCCAAATCTCATTGGGATAGCTAAACACTCCCAGATCCTAATGGGAAAGTTAAACACCCCAGATCCCTATGGGATAACTAAGCACTCCCAGATCCCAATGAGATAACAAAACATTCCCAGATCCCAATGGGATTACTAGACACTCCTAGATCCCAATGGGATAACTAAACACTCCCAGCTCCCAATGGGAAAACTAAACACTCCCAGCTCCCAATGGGGTAGCTAAACACTCCCAGCTCCCAATGGGATAACTAAACACTCCCAGCTCCCAATGGGAAAACTAAACACTCCCAGCTCCCAATGGGGTAGCTAAACACTCCCAGCTCCCAATGGGATAACTAAACACTCCCAGCTCCCAATGGGAAAACTAAACACTTCCAGCTCCCAATGGGGTAGCTAAACACTCCCAGCTCCCAATGGGATAACTAAACACTCCCAGCTCACAATGGGAAAACTAAACACTCCCAGCTCCCAATGGGGTAGCTAAACACTCCCAGCTCCCAATGGGATAACTAAACACTCCCAGCTCCCAATGGGATAACTAAACACTCCCAGCTCCCAATGGGGTAGCTAAACACTCCCAGCTCCCAATGGGAAAACTAAACACTCCCAGCTCCCAATGGGGTAGCTAAACACTCCCAGCTCCCAATGGGATAACTAAACACTTCCCAGCTCCCAATGGGAAAACTAAACACTCCCAGCTCCCAATGGGGTAGCTAAACACTCACAGATCCCAATGGGAAAGTTAAAAACTCCCAGATCCCAATGGGATAACTAAACACTCCCAGATCCCAACACCCAGTTGCCAGCAGCCGCTCACCTTCTCATCGTAGGTGCAGTCCCGCAGCACCTCGGGCGCCATGTAGCCCGGGGTCCCCTGCCTGCCGGTGGTGCCCTGCAGGCCGGTGTTCAGCGAGGTGCCGTAGTCGCCCAGCTTGACGTGCAGCCTGGCCGCCGGGTCCTTGGAGAAGACCAGCACGTTGTCGGACTTGAGGTCGCGGTACAGCACGCTGAGGGAGTGCATGTAGGCCACCGCGGTGATCACCTGCGCAGGGCGGGGTTCCAGGATGGTTAGGGTGATTCGGTTCTAATGACAGGAGTGACTAATTGGATTTTAATGATACAATAAAATGACTAATTGGACTCTAATGATACAATACAGTGACTAATTGGACTCTAATGATACAATACAGTGACTAATTGGACTCTAGTGATACAATACAGTGACTAATTGGACTCTAATGATAAAATAAAGTGACTAATTAGATTCTAATGATACAATAAAATGCCTAATTGGACTCTAATGATACAATAGTGACTAATTGGACTCTAATGATACAATACAGTGACTAATTGGACTCTAATGATACAATACAGTGACTAATTGGACTCTAGTGATACAATACAGTGACTAATTGAACTCTTAACGATACAGTAGAATTAATTAATAAGATTCTAATGAAACTGCGAAATGACTAATTTGATGCTGCAGACATTAAACGCTTGCCGTCTCCCCCCTCAGTCTCACCTCGTACGCCATCTTGTAGCTGAGCTGGCGGCCCAGCGGCAGGGCGGTGCCGGGCCGCTGCTTGCGCGCCTCCTCGCGCACCTCAGCCAGAGAGCCGAGGGGCGCCAGCTCGGTGAGGAAGCAGAGCGGCTCCAGGCAGATGCCGCGGAAGGCCACCAGGAAGGGGCTGCGCAGCGCCTGCAGCACGTTGGCCTCGTGGCGCATCCGTTTCAGGCCGTCGATGGCCTGGTCAAGCCGGCGCGCCCGCTCCAGCTGCACCAGCGAGTCCGCCGCCGATTCCGCCGAGGGCGCCTCGTTGGTGGCGCCGGCGCTTTCCAGACTCCGCGTGCTGGAGGAGCCTCGGCGACCGGACAGGAGGCGCAGCTTGACGGGCTCGTCAGTCTGCTGCTGCTGCTGGTCCACGAAGTTCTCCAAGAATTTGCTGATTTTGGCCGCTACTTGGGTATCGCCCAGCCTGGAATATCGGATAGCAGAGCTTCTGCTGAGAGATGCACAAGACTCCAAATTCAATCAGTCGCCCACATACCAGAAGTCACTTCATGCACTCAGAAGTCACTCCATGCACTCAGAAGTCACCCCATGCACTCAGAAGTCACTCAATGCACTCAGAAATCACTCCATGCACACTCAGAAATCACTCCATGCACTCAGAAGTCACTGAATACACTCCAAAATCAATCAATGCACTCAGAAGTCCCTCCATGCGCACTCAGAAATCACTCCATGCACTCAGAAGTCACTCCATGCACTCAGAAGTCACCCCATACACTCAGAAGTCACTCAATGCACTCAGAAATCACTCCATGCACTCAGAAGTCACCCCATGCACTCAGAAGTCACCCCATACACTCCAAAATCAATCAATGCACTCAGAAGTCCCTCCATGCACTCAGAAGTCACCCCATGCACTCAGAAGTCACCCCATACACTCCAAAATCAATCAATGCACTCAGAAGTCACCCCATGCACTCAGAAGTCACTCCATGCACTCAGAAATCACTCCATGCACACTCAGAAATCACTCCATGCACTCAGAAGTCACTGAATACACTCCAAAATCAATCAATGCACTCAGAAGTCCCTCCATGCACTCAGAAGTCACTCCATGCACTCAGAAGTCACTCAATGCACTCAGAAATCACTCCATGCACACTCAGAAATCACTCCATGCACTCAGAAGTCACTGAATACACTCCAAAATCAATCAATGCACTCAGAAGTCCCTCCATGCACACTCAGAAGTCACTCCATGCACTCAGAAGTCACTCCATGCACTCAGAAGTCACCCCATACACTCAGAAGTCACTCAATGCACTCAGAAATCACTCCATGCACTCAGAAGTCTCTCCATGCGCACTCAGAAGTCACTCCATGCACACTCAGAAGTCACTCCATGCCACTCAGAAGTCACTCCATGCCACTCAGAAGCCAAAATCCACAAATTGCACCCTGGAGTCACTAATTGCACTCGGAAATCACGAAATTATCCTAGAAGTCACTATTTGCACCCGGAAGTCACAAATTGCATCCGGAAGTCACTAATTGCACGCCGAAGTCACCACAGCAATCTGACCCTCACCAGGCCCGGTAGACGCTGCCAAAGGCACCCTCGCCCAGCAGGCAGTCGGGCTCCCGCCGCAGTCTGAGCCGTCCGGCCTCCACAATGGCCGAGCGATCGACGTCAGCAAACAGCAGCTCCGGCACGAGGCTGCGCGGCTCCGGGGCGGCGCCGCACCGAGGGCAGCGCAGCGGCCGGCTGGTCAGGGCGCGCTCAGCGCAGAGTCGGTAGCCGAACCAGTGCACCTTGGCGCGCCAGTCCGGTACCCGCTCGGACAGAGCGCTCAGCGACACGTAGCCTCCGTCCATGAGGCTGGACAGGCACTCCGGACATGGCACCTGATGGGGCGGATCGATTCATCTCAACCAGTTTACCCACAGATTTCTACAGTTTACCCACAGATTTCTACAGTTTACCCACAGATTTCTACAGTTTACCCACAGATTTCTACAGTTTACCCACATATTTCTACAGTTTACCCACAGATTTCTACAGTTTACCCACAGATTTCTACAGTTTACCCACAGATTTCTAAAGTTTACCCACAGATTTCTAAGGTTTACCTACAGATTTCTACAGTTTACCCACAGATTTCTACAGTTTACCCACAGATTTCTACAGTTTACCCACAGATTTCTACAGTTTACCCAAAGATTTCTACCCTATCCACTCACCAGCCGGCGCATCAGCCCGCTAGTCGCGCCGCCGACCAGCCCTTCATCGGCGTTGCTCTCGCCGTCATCCTCGGCTACGTCGGCGTAGCCGTCCTCCTCGAAGCTGGCCAGGCCGGGGAACCAGGTGTCCAGCAGCAGGTCGACCTCGTCAACCAGCAGACCGATCGGAGCGAAGTTCCTGCTCTGGCTGAGCACGCACAGCTCCAGCTCCACGCCGCTGTCGCCCAGCTGGATGCCGAACCGGCCGTCGTCGTGCTTCACCATGAAGCCGCGGCGCCAGCAGCAGATGCTGGTCCGCTTGCCGAGCAGCTCGCGCTCCCAGCCGCCGAGCGAGCGGCTGCTCCGGCTGAGAATCTGGACGGAGTCGGCCGCCCCGATGGAGGAGGAGTACAGCAGCCGGGAGGCCGCGCTGGGCTGTCGGGCGAGCAGCCGCGGCTGGTCGCGGCGCCGATTGCCGGCGTAGAAGAAGCGGGCGCGCTCCTTCAGGTCGGCCACGGTGGAATGCAGGCGGGCGACCAGGCGGGGCCAGAGGCCGGGCGGGAAGTAGGGGAAGCGGTACACGCGGAGCAGGGCGCGGCAAGGCTGCAGGGACTCGCGCGGCACGTACTCCGGGTCCAGCGGCTCGGTCGGGCGCTCGGCCAGGTCGTTGGGGAACAGCAGGCTGGAATGAGAAATATTATTAAATCAAGGTTGCCACCTGAGCTGGCAGCATGACAGGAGGTCTAGATCTGGGACCGGAATGGGTCTAGATCTGGCATCGGCAGAGGTCTAGATCTGGGACCGGAATAGGTCTAGATCTGGCATCGGCAGAGGTCTAGATCTGGCATCGGCAGAGGTCTAGATCTGGGACCGGCAGAGGTCTAGATCTGGGACCGGAATGGGTCTAGATCTGGGACCGGAATGGGTCTAGATCTGGCATCGGCAGAGGTCTAGATCTGGCATCGGCAGAGGTCTAGATCTGGCATCGGGAGAGGTCTAGATCTGGCATAGGGATGGGTCTAGATCTGGCATCGGGTGAGGTCTAGATCTGGGACTGGGAGAAGATTTGAGGAGAAGATAAACTTAGGTGTGAAAAGAAGGGTCTAGACATGATGGAAAGGAGATTTAGATCTGTGGCGCAGGGGGTTCTAGATCTAAGGTGGAGGGGGTTTGGATCTGTGGTGGAGGAGGTCTAGATCTGTGGTGGAGGGGGTCTAGATCTGTGGCGGGGGGTCTAGATCTGTGGCGGAGGGGATCTAGATATGTGGCGGGGGGTCTAGATATGTGGCGGGGGTCTAGATCTGTGGCGGGGGGGTCTAGATCTGTGGTGGAGGAGGTCTAAATCTGTGGCGGGGGTCTAGATCTGTGGTGGAGGTGGTCTACGAGTAGATGTGTGGCGGAGGGGATCTAGATCTGTGGCGGGGGGTCTAGATCTGTGGCGGGGGGTCTAGATCTGTGGCGGGGGGTCTAGATCTGTGGCGGGGGTCTAGATCTGTGGCGGGGGGTCTAGATCTGTGGCGGGGGGTCTAGATCTGTGGCGGGGGTCTAGATCTGTGGCGGGGGGTCTAGATCTGTGGCGGAGGGGGCTAGATCTGTGGCGGGGGGTCTAGATCTGTGGCGGGGGGTCTAGATCTGTGGCGGGGGGTCTAGATCTGTGGCGGGGGGTCTAGATCTGTGGCGGGGGGTCTAGATCTGTGGCGGGGGGTCTAGATCTGTGGCGGAGGGGGCTAATTCGTGCTGGGGAGGCAAAAGTGCAGGCACTAGCAATCTCAGAAAGAGCATCTCGCTCACGTCTTATCGTTGAGTTTGTGGCAGATGTTGAGGTCGTGAAAGAGGTGCAGGAAGGTGTCGGTGTGGCTCTCCGGCATCTCCAGGTCGGCGGTGAGGAATCGTTTCAGCTGGCTGATCTGCAGCTCGCCGCGCTGCGACAGGGTGGCCTGGCGGGGCGGGCAGCTTGGCAATGTACATTCGAATAAAAATATTTACAGATTCCAAGCTCAGCCACAGTACCGGTAATTTGGGGCTTGCGCATGAGATATTGCCCAGTGGGTGCCGCAGCCCCCTTGCGAACACCATTATCATTATTGCCAGGCAGACGGCTGACTCACCGTGCTCTTGAACAGAACCACCGACTGCAGCACGAAGAGGAACCACTCCGCGTCTGGGCAGAACAGGGAGGGATTGAAGTCGCCGCGGATGTGCAGCAGCAGGCCCAGCTCGTGCATGAAGTCGATGGCTGCGGATATTTTTTGGGATTTGGATTATCAAAGTGATGCTTTAAAAGCCTGATTAAAATCGCAGAGAAAATACGAACTCTAAAGAATTCTATAATTCAAGTACCAAATGCCAAGATTAACTCCCAAATCCCGAGATTAACTCTTAAATCCCGAGATTAACTCTTAAATCCCGAGATTAACTCTTAAATCCCGAGATTAACTCTTAAATCCCGAGATTAACTCATAAATCCTAAATTTAACTCCCAAATCCCGAGATTAACTCCCAAATCTCAAGATTAACTCCCAAATCCCAAGATTAACTCCCAAATCTCAAGATTAACTCATAAATCCTAAATTTAACTCCCAAATCCCGAGATTAACTCCCAAATCTCAAGATTAACTCATAAATCCTAAATTTAACTCCCAAATCCCGAGATTAACTCCCAAATCTCAAGATTAACTCATAAATCCTAAATTTAACTCCCAAATCCCGAGATTAACTCCCAAATCTCAAGATTAACTCATAAATCCTAAATTTAACTCCCAAATCCCGAGATTAACTCCCAAATCCCAAGATTAACTCCCAAGTCTCAAGATTAACTCATAAATCCTAAATTTAACTCCCAAATCCCGAGATTAACTTCAAATCCGCACCTTTCTCAAACGCCTGGCTTGGAACCTCGCAGTTTTTGGCGGCCTCTTTCAGCAGCTCCAGCATTTCGTCCTCAGTGATGAGCGGCACGTATCTGGTGGGAGAAAAGCCAGGTAGGGATAACTCGATTTTCAAGGGCATGACAAAAGCAGCAAGAGACTTTCAGACTCCAACAAGTCTCAGTTCCGGCTCTAGAGCAGGTTGCTCGTAGGCATGATGATCTCCTCCTGAAGTCCTCACCTCCCCCTCTAGATCAGGCAGACACCCAACTGGAAGTCCCCATCAGGCAGACACCCCACTGGAAGTCTCCATCAGGCAGACACCCCACCAGAAGTCCCCATCATGCAGACACCCCACCAGAAGTCCCCATCAGGCAGACACCCCACCAGAAGTCCCCATCAGGCAGACACTCAACCGGAAGTCCCCATCAGGCAGACACCCCACCGGAAGTCCCCATCAGGCAGACACCCCACCGGAAGTCCCCATCAGGCAGACACCCCACCGGAAGTCCCCATCATGCAGACACCCCACCAGAAGTCTCCATCAGGCAGACACCCCACCAGAAGTCTCCATCATGCAGACACCCCACCAGAAGTCTCCATCAGGCAGACACCCCACCAGAAGTCCCCATCAGGCAGACACCCCACCGGAAGTCCCCATCATGCAGACACCCAACCGGAAGTCCCATCAGGCAGACACCCCACCGGAAGTCCCCATCAGGCAGACACCCCACCAGAAGTCCCCATCATGCAGACACCCCACCGGAAGTCCCCATCATGCAGACACCCCACCGGAAGTCCCCATCAGGCAGACACTCCACCAGAAGTCCCCATCATGCAGACACCCCACCGGAAGTCTCCATTTCCGGTGCCAGGCCCCCCCGTCACCTCTGGGCGCTGTGGCAGCCCTGGATGGCCTCGAAGCGCTGCACCACGAGCTCCATGGCGTTGGTGAAGAACATCGGCAGCTGACGGCCGATCACGCGGCCTCGCTTGACATCGTCCGGGCAGGGCAGCTCCAGCGACCACTTCAGCACCGTCCAGCGCAGCCTGGCGATCGCCTGGTCGTCCGGCTTCTCGGCCAGGGTGAGGAACTCCACAACGGTGGGGTAGCCGGGCGTCCGGTCCAGCTCGGACCGCCACTTGGACACGAGCTCGTCCACCGAGAACTCCTCGCCGGGCGGCAGGTTCTGCCCGATGGCGATCACGATGCTCTTAGGCGCGCGGGCCTGGAGTAAGCGGATTGCCGGTGCGCCTGTCACTCGCCTGGCACTCCGATCCCAAGACGTGTCACTCTATGCAAATCCGTTACTCTGCAAATCTGTCACTCTGCAAATCTGTCACTCTATACAAATCTGTCACTCTGCAAATCTGTCACTCTATACAAATCTGTCACTCTATGCAAATCTGTCACTTTGCAAATCTGTCACTATGCAAGTCTGTCACTATGCAAATCTGTCACTCTATGCAAATCTGTCACTATGCAAGTCTGTCACTATGCAAATCTGTCACTATGCAAATCTGTCACTCTGCAAATCTGTCACTCTATGCAAATTTGTCAATCTATGCAAATCTGTCAATCTATGCAAATCTGTCACTCTGCAATCTGTCACTCTATGCAAATCTGTCACTCTGCAAATCTGTCAATCTATGCAAATCTGTCACTCTGCAAATCTGTCAATCTATGCAAATCTGTCACTCTGCAAATCTGTTAATCTATGCAAATCTGTCACTCTGCAAATCTGTCAATCTATGCAAATCTGTCAATCTGCAAATCTGTCACTCTATGCAAATCTGTCGCTCTGCAAATCTGTCACTCTATGCAAATCTGTCACTCTATGCAAATTTGTCACTCTGCAAATCTGTCACTCTATGCAAATCTGTCACTCTGCAAATCTGTCACTTTGCAAATCTGTCACTCTGCAAATCTGTCACTTTGCAAATCTGTCACTCTATGCAAATCTGTCACTCTATGCAAATCTGTCACTATGCAAGTCTGTCACTCTGCAAATCTGTCAATCTATGCAAATCTGTCAATCTGCAAATCTGTCACTCTATGCAAATCTGTCGCTCTGCAAATCTGTCACTCTATGCAAATCTGTCACTCTATGCAAATTTGTCACTCTGCAAATCTGTCACTCTATGCAAATCTGTCACTCTGCAAATCTGTCAATCTATGCAAATCTGTCATTCTGCAAATCTGTCACTTTGCAAATCTGTCACTCTATGCAAATCTGTCACTCTGCAAATCTGTCAATCTATGCAAATCTGTCATTCTGCAAATCTGTCACTTTGCAAATCTGTCACTCTATGCAAATTTGTCACTCTGCAAATCTGTCACTCTATGCAAATCTGTCACTCTGCAAATCTGTCACTCTATGCAAATTTGTCACTCTGCAAATCTGTCACTCTATGCAAATCTGTCACTCTGCAAATCTGTCACTTTGCAAATCTGTCACTCTATGCAAATCTGTCACTCTGCAAATCTGTCACTTTGCAAATCTGTCACTCTGCAAATCTGTCACTCTATGCAAATCTGTCAATCTATGCAAATCTGTCAATCTATGCAAATCTGTCACTCTGCAAATCTGTCACTCTATGCAAATCTGTCACTCTGCAAATCTGTCACTTTGCAAATCTGTCACTCTATATCCATGTCACTCTAAAATATTAGGCAATAATCACGTTAGCAAGCCAATTAACTACAAACCTGAATAGTCAATAGGCTCTGCTTAATCTTTTCGAAGGCCCCCTGGCCGTCAAGGCAGTCCCACAGCAGCAGGTACAGAGTCTGCTTGGTGAGCACAATCTCGTGCGTGCTGTCTATGGCCGGACTCGCGCTGCTGCCCGAGTGCAGCACCCAGGCGTGCAGGTGCAAGCTCAGTGGGAAGTCCTCCTGTGCAGTGGGTGAGTGC
>NIVC01002944.1:100000-105294 GCA_002269645.1 Macrostomum lignano
AGCCCAGGTGTAAATATCCACAGCCCAGGTGTAAATATCCACAGTCCAGCTGTGAATATCCGCAGTCCAGATGTGAATATCCACAGTCCAGGTGTAAATATCCACAGTCCAGGTGTGAATATCCACTAGCCAGCACTAGCCATCTGAGCACTAGCCTACCTGAGCACTAGCGCACCTGAGCACTAGCCCACCTGAGTACTAGCCTACCTGAGCACTAGCCCACCTGAGCACTAGCCCACCTGAGCACTAGCCCATCTGAGCACTAGCCTACCTGAGCACTAGCGCACCTGAGCACTAGCCCACCTGAGCACTAGCCAACCTGAGCACTAGCCCACCTGAGCACTAGCCCACCTAAACAATAGCCTACCAGAGCACTAGCCCACCTTAATAATGACGTCGCAGCCCCAGTGCGCAGTCTTAGCACACATTCTGCCTAGAAAGTGGAAGGTCAGCCCATGAAAAAGCTACGGACCGAAGATAAGAAGCGAGTAACGTCTAAAAGAAAAATCGCAAAACAAAAAGCTGAAATTGCTATTTTAATGTACGTCGGTAAACTTGGAGAATAGCAGCCACAGTCACAGCTATTAAACAGGTTTCAGATTTAGAGTAGTTTTTGCATGGCGCTACATGTAAAATAGTAACATTTACCGCGAAGAGAGAGAATTTTTTGTGCTCCACAACTAACTAGACTGAAGATAGCATGAGCACACAGATTCAGCAGCTGAGCACACAGATCCTGCAGCTGAGCAGTGAGCACGCAGATCCAGCAGCTGAGCACGCAGATACTGCAGCTGAGCACAGATCTAGCAGCTGAGCACACAGATCCTGCAGCTGAGCAGTGAGCACGCAGATCCAGCAGCTGAGCACGCAGATACTGCAGCTGAGCACACAGATTCAGCAGCTGAGCACACAGATCCTGCAGCTGAGCAGTGAGCACGCAGATCCAGCAGCTGAGCACACAGATTCAGCAGCTGAGCACACAGATTCAGCAGCTGAGCACACAGATCCTGCAGCTGAGCAGTGAGCACGCAGATCCAGCAGCTGAGCACACAGATTCAGCAGCTGAGCACACAGATTCAGCAGCTGAGCACACAGATCCTGCAGCTGAGCAGTGAGCACGCAGATCCAGCAGCTGAGCACACAAATCCAGCAGCTGAGCACCCAGATCTAGCAGCTGAGCACGCAGATCCAGCAGCTGAGCAGGCAGATCCAGCAGCTGAGCACAGATCCAGCAGCTGAGCACACAGATCCAGCAGCTGAGCACACAGATCCAGCAGCTGAGCACACAGATCCAGCAGCTGAGCACACAGATCCAGCAGCTGAGCACACAGATCCAGCAGCTGAGCACACAGATCCAGCAGCTGAGCACACAGATCCAGCAGCTGAGCACGCAGATCCAGCAGCTGAGCACGCAGATCCAGCAGCTGAGCACACAGATCTAGCATCTGAGCACACAGATCTAGCATCTGAGCACACAGATCCAGCAGCTGAGCACACAGATCCAGCAGCTGAGCACGCAGATCCAGCAGCTGAGCACGCAGATCCAGCAGCTGAGCACACAGATCCAGCAGCTGAGCACGCAGATCCAGCAGCTGAGCACGCAGATCCAGCAGCTGAGCACACAGATCTAGCATCTGAGCACGCAGATCCAGCAGCTGAGCACACAGATCCAGCAGCTGAGCACACAGATCTAGCATCTGAGCACACAGATCCAGCAGCTGAGCACACAGATCCAGCAGCTGAGCACACAGATCCAGCAGCTGAGCACACAGATCCAGCAGCTGAGCACGCAGATCCAGCAGCTGAGCACACAGATCCAGCAGCTGAGCACACAGATCCAGCAGCTGAGCACACAGATCCAGCAGCTGAGCACGCAGATCCAGCTTACCTAGCGGCAATGCACAGCGGGCTGCCCTCCTCTGTCTCCAGCTCCAGATCGACGCCGCGCATGCCAACCAGCTCGGTGAGGTGGCCGATGTCACCCCGGCGGCACCAGAAGTGCACCAGCCTGTTTGCATTGATGCTGCCGGCCATGGCGCTCTGGGTGTCCCGGCCGCCGGCCAGTCGCAGGGACTCTGTGTAAAACTGCTCTCGGGAGATTCTCCGTGCGGGGTGCTCGGGCCTGAAGTAGGCCAACACGAGATCCTGCAGCCGGCTCAGGTCTGGGTAAAAATTGCAACAAGATAGAATGGTTTGGTTAGAACTGCTCTGCAAATCTACATGGCATGGATCAGTTAACACGGAGACGGCAAGAGGCCAGGAGGGGCTGCGGGGAGGGTTATAATAGCGGCACGGCGCCCCAGTGTTCAGTTCTTATCAGCACGAAGGGCAGAGAGAGAGAGAGAGCGGGGGGGGGCGGAAGTGCAGTGGGCGAGGGGGCCGCGCGCTCACCAATTGGTCGACCAGTCATTTTGATTCGCTCCTTCCCTGATAGCCTCGGCAGGTGCCGGGCGGGCTCAGAAATTTGCAGATAATTGCCGAGTAGGAGTGCAGACCCCGCACATCACTGGCCATCTATAATTATGATTATAAATTGAATAGTATTCAGTAGTAGACAACTAGCACAAGTCTAACAAATTTGCCTCTACATGTGATGAGTTGCTTTACTTAGATAAGAATATCAAAAGCAGTGGAGGGAAGTCAGGTGAATACTTACTAAAAGGCTTAAAGTCCTATTCACATATTTTTCTTCAATATAAATTTGTCCACTTTTGAGATAGACAAGGCCAATGAATTGAACTTATATAAGCTAGCTCATATATTGACTCCTTAATACTAATTAATATTTTAGCCGATTGATTAGCATGAAATGTATTTCCCAAGATTGTACAAAGACTAAAGTTTTATTATTGTAGACAGAGAATTATAATATGGTTCATACACTGTATTGTAAAACCTAAATAGTATATAAAAATTAAGGCCACAATGAAAGTATACAAAATGAGCTTAACTTTATCATCAATCAAAGCAAAAAGCATGCATCCATTCGAAAACTGCTGCAAGTCTGCTTTGTTAATATTGCATTTAAAAAATAATTTATAATTATACAAGTAGCAATAATTTTGATTTTAACTAATTCTATCTCAATTAACTTTGGAAATTTTTTAGAATAACATTTAAAACTAATAGTTTTAATTGATTTGCAGTTTATATGCATAGCAGAACTAATAGGAACAGTTTTTTTATACATTCCTAAAAATAAAAATTCTAAATTTTGTTATCTGTCAATTTCTTTAAGAATGCTAGAATGGCTAAGTCCCAAAAATTTTACGATTAACATCAATTGTCATTCATTTAAACCGAAAAAATAGGAGTTTATTATTCAGCAATCTAAAAACTAGAGCGCACGATATTCAATTCATAGAGTCAGACAAATTTCTCCAAAAAATATTGCCTCTAACCGAACCACAATGTAAAACATTCAGATTTCTAGTAAAATTCTGTGAATGAAATACTTTTAAAATAATACGCATTTTATAACAAAACGTATATTAAGTCGTCGTAATTTAAAAAATAGGTTTACATTTTTATTGTTTTGTAATTAAATTACTTTATTTAAGTAATTTTAAAAGCTAAGAGCAAACAAAGCTATTTTTACACCAAGCAAGACAGGCGTATGCAAAAACGATTTCTCCATACGCCTCAGGACTACACTAGACACAAACTCACTGACCTAGTGAATAGACTACACTAAGAAGATAAAGCTTATTGGCCTCCATTTTTTTCGTTTTACGCCCTTAGTATTTAATAGTCCCCTAGCATGACACGCCTACGAGTTTACGAAGAATGAATGCTTGTTTTTGGTATACGGATGCCATGAGTTCATGACACTTTAACACACACTTTGACACAATATCCTTTCGGAAGACAAGAGTTTGTTCTAAAATTCCAAATCGGCACTCTTTTCAATGTGGGATTGCCAGTGAAATATGTGAAAATAATGTAATAGTTATTAAAAATATAAGCTTTCTGTAAAAGTCATCCAACACGTCCCTGGGTTCCTCCTCCATGACTCATCGAATGCCACTCTCGTTCCTTCTCTATGACTCATCGACCGCCACTTTCCGTTCCTCCACCCCCCTCATCGACCGCCACTCTCCTTGCCTTCATGCGACTGTCTCTGAGCAGTCTGATGAGAAACTAACAAAAGATAGTGTATGGTAGCAATACCCCCCTTATCTAGGACAGACCAATCCCAATGAATGCAAATAATAATGCGGAGGCATTTTGTGAAAAGCATATTTTGTGTGCTAATGCATGCAGGTGAATATTGGGAGACTTTAATTCAACGCAAAACGATGTTACACAAAAGATCAGTCATAAATATATTGTCTGCTTGGACATCTAATTAGAGGTCGACTTGCGACCTCAGCAATTTTGATCCAACGTTGAAAAACTTCATCAGGAAGTGACGGCCTCGCTCCACTCCCACAGCAGGTCCTCGTTGGCAAGAAGCGACGTTTCCGCTGATGTCGGCTTCGACCTGCCGTCATAAAAGTACAGACCGCTTTTGTCTTCATAGGGCGGCACGCCCGCGGCAATGTTAAACATGTGACCGGCGCCTCTGCGGAGTGCGGTGATCCGCAGCAGCAGCAGAAACCGCTGAAGCAGCAGATAAAGAAGCAGCGCATGCAGCCACGAAAAAATCCGGTTGTTGGGATGAAGCCAGGATGCAGCGCGTTCACGTACACGCCGGTGCCCTCCAGCATCCTGGCCAGCTTGCGGCAGTGCAGGATGTTCATCGCCTTCGAGTTCTTGTAAGCCTGGCTGCCGCTGTAAGCCCCCGGTTTCTCCATAAACAGGTCATCAAAGTCCAGCGGCTTGACCCTAAACGTGTAAGTGTGATAATCCGAGCTCACGATGAGGACCCGGGCGGCTCCGTGGCGGCTCGCAGTGTCCTTCAGAGTCTGGAGCAGCATCTTGGTGAGCAGGAAGTGGCCCAGATGTTTGTCGCGATCGTCATCTCGTGGCCTTTGGAGTTCAGATTTCGCTGCTGCCTTGAGAACTCCTCAGCGTAGCCGGCGTTGTTGAGCACGTCAGTCGGGAGAACTTGGCGAGGAATTCGCTGACGAACTTCCTCACGAGTCGTAGTCGCTCAGGTCGAGCTGAAAGTCAAAGAAGTCGAGAGAAAGTCCCGATTAGTTGAGAAGCTGCTCACACTGCTCATCTATCGTACGCGCAGCAGCTCATGACACGGAAAGCGCGGTGCTGAGTACTCACCTGCATCGGCACGAAGGAGCCGCTGCTCTTCAGTGAATGGTTTCGTTCTGCATAGCCGCGACCGCCTGGTTGGC
>NIVC01002944.1:105656-108156 GCA_002269645.1 Macrostomum lignano
TTTAAATGCAATATTAACAAAGCAGACTTGCAGCAGTTTCGAATGGATGCATGCTTTTGCTTTGATGATGATAAAGTTAAGCTCATTTGTATACTTTTCATTGTGGCCTTAATTTTTATATACTATTTAGGTTTTACAATACAGTGTATGAACCATATATAATTCTCTGTCTACAATAATAAAACTTTAGTCTTTGTACAATCTTGGGAAATACATTTCATGCTAATCAATCGGCTAAAATATTAATTAGTATTAAGGAGTCAATATATGAGCTAGCTTATATAAGTTCAATTCATTGGCCTTGTCTATCTCAAAAGTGGACAAATTTATATTGAAGAAAAATATGTGAATAGGACTTTAAGCCTTTTAGTAAGTATTCACCTGACTTCCCTCCACTGCTTTTGATATTCTTATCTAAGTAAAGCAACTCATCACATGTAGAGGCAAATTTGTTAGACTTGTGCTAGTTGTCTACTACTGAATACTATTCAATTTATAATCATAATTATAGATGGCCAGTGATGTGCGGGGTCTGCACTCCTACTCGGCAATTATCTGCAAATTTCAGAGCCCGCCCGCACCTGCCGAGGCTATCAGGGAAGGAGCGAATCAAAATGACTGGTCGACCAATTGGTGAGCGCGCGGCCCCCTCGCCCACTGCACTTCCGCCCCCCCCCCGCTCTCTCTCTCTCTGCCTTCGTGCTGATAAGAACTGAACACTGGGGCGCCGTGCCGCTATTATAACCCTCCCGCAGCCCCTCCTGGCCTCTTGCCGTCTCCGTGTTAACTGATCCATGCCATGTAGATTTGCAGAGCAGTTCTAACCAAACCATTCTATCTTGTTGCAATTTTTACCCAGACCTGAGCCGGCTGCAGGATCTCGTGTTGGCCTACTTCAGGCCCGAGCACCCCGCACGGAGAATCTCCCGAGAGCAGTTTTACACAGAGTCCCTGCGACTGGCCGGCGGCCGGGACACCCAGAGCGCCATGGCCGGCAGCATCAATGCAAACAGGCTGGTGCACTTCTGGTGCCGCCGGGGTGACATCGGCCACCTCACCGAGCTGGTTGGCATGCGCGCGTCGATCTGGAGCTGGAGACAGAGGAGGGCAGCCCGCTGTGCATTGCCGCTAGGTAAGCTGGATCTGCGTGCTCAGCTGCTGGATCTGTGTGCTCAGCTGCTGGATCTGTGTGCTCAGCTGCTGGATCTGTGTGCTCAGCTGCTGGATCTGCGTGCTCAGCTGCTGGATCTGTGTGCTCAGCTGCTGGATCTGTGTGCTCAGCTGCTGGATCTGTGTGCTCAGCTGCTGGATCTGTGTGCTCAGCTGCTGGATCTGTGTGCTCAGATGCTAGATCTGTGTGCTCAGCTGCTGGATCTGTGTGCTCAGCTGCTGGATCTGCGTGCTCAGATGCTAGATCTGTGTGCTCAGCTGCTGGATCTGCGTGCTCAGCTGCTGGATCTGCGTGCTCAGCTGCTGGATCTGTGTGCTCAGCTGCTGGATCTGCGTGCTCAGCTGCTGGATCTGCGTGCTCAGCTGCTGGATCTGTGTGCTCAGCTGCTGGATCTGTGCTCAGCTGCTGGATCTGTGTGCTCAGCTGCTGGATCTGTGTGCTCAGATGCTAGATCTGTGTGCTCAGATGCTAGATCTGTGTGCTCAGCTGCTGGATCTGCGTGCTCAGCTGCTGGATCTGCGTGCTCAGCTGCTGGATCTGTGTGCTCAGCTGCTGGATCTGTGTGCTCAGCTGCTGGATCTGTGTGCTCAGCTGCTGGATCTGTGTGCTCAGCTGCTGGATCTGTGTGCTCAGCTGCTGGATCTGTGTGCTCAGCTGCTGGATCTGTGTGCTCAGCTGCTGGATCTGTGCTCAGCTGCTGGATCTGCCTGCTCAGCTGCTGGATCTGCGTGCTCAGCTGCTAGATCTGGGTGCTCAGCTGCTGGATTTGTGTGCTCAGCTGCTGGATCTGCGTGCTCACTGCTCAGCTGCAGGATCTGTGTGCTCAGCTGCTGAATCTGTGTGCTCAGCTGCTGAATCTGTGTGCTCAGCTGCTGGATCTGCGTGCTCACTGCTCAGCTGCAGGATCTGTGTGCTCAGCTGCTGAATCTGTGTGCTCAGCTGCTGAATCTGTGTGCTCAGCTGCTGGATCTGCGTGCTCACTGCTCAGCTGCAGGATCTGTGTGCTCAGCTGCTGAATCTGTGTGCTCAGCTGCAGTATCTGCGTGCTCAGCTGCTGGATCTGCGTGCTCACTGCTCAGCTGCAGGATCTGTGTGCTCAGCTGCTAGATCTGTGCTCAGCTGCAGTATCTGCGTGCTCAGCTGCTGGATCTGCGTGCTCACTGCTCAGCTGCAGGATCTGTGTGCTCAGCTGCTGAATCTGTGTGCTCATGCTATCTTCAGTCTAGTTAGTTGTGGAGCACAAAAAATTCTCTCTCTTCGCGGTAAATGTTACTATTTTACATGTAGCGCCATGCAAAAACTACTCTAAATCTGAAACCTGTTTAATAG
>NIVC01002944.1:113156-129265 GCA_002269645.1 Macrostomum lignano
GGATGGGATTTTTGGAAGATGGGATTTTAGTAGGTGGGATATATTGAGATAAATAGATTAATTGCTTCAACACCTGCCGATGCCCGCAGCCCAAGGACCGAGAGTGGCTGATGGCCCGGCTCGGCTTCAGCCACAGCTGCGCGGACTCGGCTCGCTCCCTCTACCTGGCCGATTCAGCGGCCGGGGACTCGGCAGGCGGGGGCGAGCGCAGCCACTGGTCCCTGGACCGGGTGGTGCAGCAGAACTACATCCGGAATGCGGAGGCGCCGCTCCGGCGAAACCTCCGCGACACGCTGCTGCAGCCGCCGGCCCGGATTTTTCACCTGCAGATGACGCGTCGCGATCTGGTGGACGCCCACCGGCGGGTGGCACCTCGGCGTGGCTCCCGGGATCTGCGCGCCGCCAAGCTGGCGCCGGTGAGTGGCGGGGAATTCCCGGGGTAAACTACCTGTTAGCTAATCCAGTGCTGTGTGTGCTCACAGCCAGTCTTCACTCCAGTTAGTTAATCCAGAAGTCCATGTCACTGCTGTGTGAGCTCACAGCCAAAACCGCACTCACCCACTGCACAGGAGGACTTCCCACTGAGCTTGCACCTGCACGCCTGGGTGCTGCACTCGGGCAGCAGCGCGAGTCCGGCCATAGACAGCACGCACGAGATTGTGCTCACCAAGCAGACTCTGTACCTGCTGCTGTGGGACTGCCTTGACGGCCAGGGGGCCTTCGAAAAGATTAAGCAGAGCCTATTGACTATTCAGGTTTGTAGTTAATTGGCTTGCTAACGTGATTATTGCCTAATATTTTAGAGTGACATGGATATAGAGTGACAGATTTGCAAAGTGACAGATTTGCAGAGTGACAGATTTGCATAGAGTGACAGATTTGCAGAGTGACAGATTTGCATAGATTGACAGATTTGCATAGATTGACAGATTTGCATAGAGTGACAGATTTGCAGAGTGACAGATTTGCAAAGTGACAGATTTGCAGAGTGACAGATTTGCATAGAGTGACATATTTGCAAAGTGACAGATTTGCAGAGTGACAGATTTGCATAGAGTGACAGATTTGCAGAGTGACAAATTTGCATAGAGTGACAGATTTGCAGAGTGACAGATTTGCATAGAGTGACAGATTTGCAGAGTGACAAATTTGCATAGAGTGACAGATTTGCAAAGTGACAGATTTGCAGAATGACAGATTTGCATAGATTGACAGATTTGCAGAGTGACAGATTTGCATAGAGTGACAGATTTGCAAAGTGACAGATTTGCAGAATGACAGATTTGCATAGATTGACAGATTTGCAGAGTGACAGATTTGCATAGAGTGACAGATTTGCAGAGTGACAAATTTGCATAGAGTGACAGATTTGCATAGAGTGACAGATTTGCAGAGCGACAGATTTGCATAGAGTGACAGATTTGCAGATTGACAGATTTGCATAGATTGACAGATTTGCAGAGTGACAGACTTGCATAGTGACAGATTTGCATAGAGTGACAGATTTGCATAGAGTGACAGATTTGCAAAGTGACAGATTTGCAGAGTGACAGATTTGCAAAGTGACAGATTTGCAGAGTGACAGATTTGCATAGAGTGACAGATTTGCAGAGTGACAAATTTGCATAGAGTGACAGATTTGCATAGAGTGACAGATTTGCAGAGCGACAGATTTGCATTAGAGTGACAGATTTGCAGATTGACAGATTTGCATAGAGTGACAGATTTGCAGATTGACAGATTTGCATAGATTGACAGATTTGCAGAGTGACAGACTTGCATAGTGACAGATTTGCATAGAGTGACAGATTTGCATAGAGTGACAGATTTGCAAAGTGACAGATTTGCAGAGTGACAGATTTGCAAAGTGACAGATTTGCAGAGTGACAGATTTGCATAGAGTGACAGATTTGCAGAGTGACAAATTTGCATAGAGTGACAGATTTGCATAGAGTGATAGATTTGCAGAGCGACAGATTTGCATAGAGTGACAGATTTGCAGATTGACAGATTTGCATAGATTGACAGATTTGCAGAGTGACAGATTTGCATAGATTAACAGATTTGCAGAGTGACAGATTTGCATAGATTGACAGATTTGCAGAGTGACAGATTTGCATAGATTGACAGATTTGCAGAGTGACAGATTTGCATAGAGTGACAGATTGCAGAGTGACAGATTTGCATAGATTGACAGATTTGCATAGATTGACAAATTTGCATAGAGTGACAGATTTGCAGAGTGACAGATTTGCATAGTGACAGATTTGCATAGTGACAGACTTGCATAGTGACAGATTTGCATAGAGTGACAGATTTGCATAGTGACAGACTTGCATAGTGACAGATTTGCAAAGTGACAGATTTGCATAGAGTGACAGATTTGTATAGAGTGACAGATTTGCAGAGTGACAGATTTGTATAGAGTGACAGATTTGCAGAGTGACAGATTTGCAGAGTAACGGATTTGCATAGAGTGACACGTCTTGGGATCGGAGTGCCAGGCGAGTGACAGGCGCACCGGCAATCCGCTTACTCCAGGCCCGCGCGCCTAAGAGCATCGTGATCGCCATCGGGCAGAACCTGCCGCCCGGCGAGGAGTTCTCGGTGGACGAGCTCGTGTCCAAGTGGCGGTCCGAGCTGGACCGGACGCCCGGCTACCCCACCGTTGTGGAGTTCCTCACCCTGGCCGAGAAGCCGGACGACCAGGCGATCGCCAGGCTGCGCTGGACGGTGCTGAAGTGGTCGCTGGAGCTGCCCTGCCCGGACGATGTCAAGCGAGGCCGCGTGATCGGCCGTCAGCTGCCGATGTTCTTCACCAACGCCATGGAGCTCGTGGTGCAGCGCTTCGAGGCCATCCAGGGCTGCCACAGCGCCCAGAGGTGACGGGGGGCCTGGCACCGGAAATGGAGACTTCCGGTGGGGTGTCTGCATGATGGGGACTTCTGGTGGAGTGTCTGCCTGATGGGGACTTCCGGTGGGGTGTCTGCATGATGGGGACTTCCGGTGGGGTGTCTGCATGATGGGGACTTCTGGTGGGGTGTCTGCCTGATGGGGACTTCCGGTGGGGTGTCTGCCTGATGGGGACTTCCGGTTGGGTGTCTGCATGATGGGGACTTCCGGTGGGGTGTCTGCCTGATGGGGACTTCTGGTGGGGTGTCTGCCTGATGGAGACTTCTGGTGGGGTGTCTGCATGATGGAGACTTCTGGTGGGGTGTCTGCCTGATGGAGACTTCTGGTGGGGTGTCTGCCTGATGGGGACTTCCGGTGGGGTGTCTGCCTGATGGGGACTTCCGGTGGGGTGTCTGCCTGATGGGGACTTCCGGTGGGGTGTCTGCCTGATGGGGACTTCCGGTTGAGTGTCTGCCTGATGGGGACTTCTGGTGGGGTGTCTGCCTGATGGGGACTTCTGGTGGGGTGTCTGCATGATGGGGACTTCTGGTGGGGTGTCTGCCTGATGGAGACTTCCAGTGGGGTGTCTGCCTGATGGGGACTTCCAGTTGGGTGTCTGCCTGATCTAGAGGGGGAGGAGATCATCATGCCTACGAGCAACCTGCTCTAGAGCCGGAACTGAGACTTGTTGGAGTCTGAAAGTCTCTTGCTGCTTTTGTCATGCCCTTGAAAATCGATTTATCCCTACCTGGCTTTTCTCCCACCAGATACGTGCCGCTCATCACTGAGGACGAAATGCTGGAGCTGCTGAAAGAGGCCGCCAAAAACTGCGAGGTTCCAAGCCAGGCGTTTGAGAAAGGTGCGGATTTGAAGTTAATCTCGGGATTTGGGAGTTAAATTTAGGATTTATGAGTTAATCTTGAGATTTAGAAGTTAATCTCGGGATTTGAGAGTTAATCTTGAGATTTAGAAGTTAATCTCGGGATTTGAGAGTTAAATTTAGGATTTACAAGCTGTTGAAACCCGCAGATTTTGAACCCGGGGAATTAGTTTTGCGTGTCTCAGATTCTAAAATCTGAGGTCAAACTCAAACAAAAACTTGTTAATAGTTAGAAGAGAGTTAAACATAAAATAGAGTACATTCGTGTAAAATTAGGATTTGAAGCAAGCATTGATATTGTTGGCTGGGGTGCTGCGCAGAATGTCAGGCAAACTCTGGCCTCTACCTTTGCCTCTCCCTGTGTCCCCTGCATCCTTTGAAACTTCCATCTTCTTTTCTGTTTCCTATCTTCTCTCTCCTCTCTCTTCTCTGGTCTATGGTCTGTTATCTCTCCTTTCTCATCTTTTATCTCTTCTCATTTCTCTCTGCTCTCTACTCTCTCTTCCCTCTCCCTTCTTCTCATTCCTTACTCTACCCTCTCTCAACACTTCCCTCATCTCTACTCGCTCCTTTTTCCTCTCTTCTCTCTACTCTCTCCTCTCCTCTGTCCACTCTCTCCTCTCATCTCTTCTATCGTCTCTTCCCTCACCTCCCTTCTCTCTCGTCTTTGCTCCCTTGTCTCTCACTTCTCTTCTTTTATCTTCTCTTTCTCTTATCTTTTCTCATTTCTCTCTGCTCTCTCTCCTCCCCCTCTCTCTCTCCTCTCATCTCTCTCCTCTCTCCTGTCCTATCTCTCTTCTCTCTAATCTCTCCCCTCTTTTCTCTCCTCTCTCCCCTGTCCTCTTGATTCTCTCCCTTCCCCTCCTCTCTCCTCACTCACTTCTCATCTCTCCCTTGTCTCCACCTCTCATCTCTCATCTCTTATCTCTCCTCTTTTCTCTCTACTCTCCCATCTCTCGTCTGTTCACTCTCGTTTCTGCTCTCTCATCTCCCCTCTCTCATCTGTCATATTTACTCTCATATGTTCTCTCACCTCTCTCCTCTTGTACTCCTCTCTTTCCCCTTTTTTGACTCAGGACTCTCTTTCCTTTCTTCTTTCTTCTCGTCTCTTCTCTTCTCTCTTCTATACTCTCTCCCTCTCTTGTCTTCTCTCTTCTCTCTCCACTCTCCTCTCTCCTCTCTTATATCGTCTGTTCACTCTCATCTTTGCTCTCTCATTCCCCTCTCTCTTCCTTCATATCTCACTACTAAGGG
The DNA here is from genome assembly GCA_002269645.1 of Macrostomum lignano. NCBI lineage: Eukaryota > Metazoa > Platyhelminthes > Macrostomidae > Macrostomum > Macrostomum lignano. The sequence continues at coordinate 118,183 of NIVC01002944.1, forward strand.
ATTCCGTAAGTGTTGATTTTGGAGGTGAGGTGGGTGTCAACCCTCCTCGCCTCTCATTGGCTGGCGCCCCGATCACTAGGTGATCGATACCCGTATCGATATCGGCGCTCGGCGCGCGCGCGCGCGCCGCAGGCGCCAAGCGCCGCAGGCGCCAAGCGCCGCAGGCGACCCTCCCAGCCGCAGGCGCACCTACCGATATTAGATCCCAATAAATCAATCAGATCCCAAATCAATCAGATCCCAAATCAATCAGATCCCAAGCGCACCCACCCGAGCCGCAGGCGCCCATGCAGCAGGCGCCCCTCCCCGCCGCACGCGCCCTCCCCGACATGTATGCCGCAGGCGCCCTCCCCGTCTCAGGCGCCCCTCCCGATATGTATGCGCACTCTCCCTATATGTACACCGATATGTATGCAGCAGGCGCCCCGAGTGTACACTCCCCCGATATGTGTGTACACCGATATGTAGTCATCGATACGGGCCTCTTCCCTCTCTCACCTACATCTCAACTAGCGAAATCGAACCCAGGTCGCGCCCATACTAGGACACTACACGGTTGTGGGGTATAGGGAGCGAGAAGTTTCAACCCTAACGCTGACGCAGCCCTGTACAGTGAGAGTGTACGGGCAGAGAGGGGTGGCGCGGACAGAGAACCAGCCACTAGGTTGTTATACTGTTGAAGCATAGGGAGCGAGAAGTTTTAACCCCGATGCTGACGCAGCCCTGTACACTGAGCGTGTACGGGCAGAGGGTGGGTGGAAAGAGATGTGAATAACACAGCCTGCTGCAGGAGCCGGATAGAGAGGCGCATGCTAGGACAGAGAGGTAGTGTGAGTCACACACACCCCACAGAGAAAGCCATACAGAGGATAGAGAGCTCCCTCCCCAGTTGCAGGGGACAGAGAGGCAGGCTGGGTATGCAGGGGCATGCGAACCGTCAAGGGGCCACGCGAGGATAGAGTGGAGGAGCAGAGATGTGTTTGGACAGAGAGCCAGCCACGTGTGCGTAGTGTGAGGGAACAGAAACATATGGAGCAGGAGGGAGATAGGAAGCAAACGCGCAGGGTAAGGGAGCCACACAGGGCGGTACAGTGAGACACGGGCAGGGGTGGAGCCGTGCGTGGACAGAGCTGAACGGCACGGTCAGCTGCAGGAATAGGATGATAGAGAGGCGCGGAGGGGGACAGAGAGCAGTGTGCAGGGGTAGGCAGCCACGCAGGCTGGGGAACAGAGAGGCGCGTGTCAGCCAGTTGCAGCCCGGGACAGAGAAGTATGAAGGGGGGCCTGGGACAGAGTTCCGAGCAAGGCACAGAGGTAGGGTCCTGTAGCTATGTATAGGCAGGGAGCCACGCGAGGGCAGGACAGGGGAGCAGACATGCAAGTTGCATGCAAGGCCAGAGAGGTGTGCGCGGAGGGAGACAGAGAGCAGTGTGTAGGGGTAGGTAACAGCAAACTTTAGTAGCGGCGCGTGCGGGGACGGAGAAACCAGTCAGAGCATACAGAGACGTTACAGAGAGGTACACAAGCAGAGACCAAAGCGAGCAGAGCACATGTGTAGGGACAGAGACGTGAGGGAGAATCGACCAAAACACGCTATGTATTTTCAAAAGTTGGTTTTAGTGCAACATGTTTAATAGTGGGTAGTATAATAGTATGTACATAGTAGGTATAATAGTAGTAATAATAGTAAGCATATTAGCCCAAAAGGTAGACTAAAACAGGCTAAACTGTGTGTACGCATCCTCATCACCCCACAAGCCCCCTCTCCCGCCAGACTCACTCTACCAAACCCTCCTGTATTGCTGCATGAAGGAAAATATAGTGTAAAAATACAGATCTTAACCGTCAGACCGCTGAAATCAGGGCACACTAGAGGGGGTTTCGGGGTCTGCATGCTCTATGTAAGCTGCTTGAGGAGGTTCCAAGGGCGTTGTGAGGGTTTCCATTATGTTTTGAAAAAAAACTAGGGCTTAAATACAACGTTTTATTCAAAAGTAGGTTATTTTAATGAAATAGCTGACACAATCATTGTCGAGAGTAGAAATTTTTATAAGAAACCAGGCATTTTAGCAAAAATAAACCTTCAAACCACATAAAATTGAATAAAAAGCAGACATTTTCAATTATAAACCGCAAGTATTTTAATAGAAAAGTAAGCAAACAAGGCACAAAACCAGCAAATTTTACCTTTTTATTTTAATGTTACTGATAAGGTAGAGAGTAGAAACTTGTGAGCTGTACGGAGTTAGAAAGTATTAACCATTATGTATCGTATGAATTATTAGTTCAGTACCAGCCATTGGTCAAGCGAGCATTTATGAAGTTATTACGAGTGATGAAGGGATAGAGAGCTATATACAGGAAGACAGTATCCTTCTAAACCACCACGAACAGATTGCTAATAGAGATAAGCTTTGTCTGTGTGCAGTATGAGTAAGCGAAGGCGGGGCAAATACTTTTCCACATGCCGGACAGAACAGTATTGTGCTAGGATTTCTCTCGAAATCGCGGTACGTTACTAGTTTTTATCACACCATCCAGATGCGTCAACTAGTCAGCAGTAGTCATTTATATGTTATTAGAACTTACAAACCCAGGTCAAGTAAATATTACAAAGAGTATATTACGTACACACGCCAACTCCGAATACCAAGCCATACTAGTCTACTTGCAGTGCTCCTGGAGGGAAGGGACGGCGGGGTGTACATCCGGCAGGGTGGGCGTCCAGCGAGTGTACATCTGACAGGATGGGTGTTCAGCAAGTGTACATCTGACAGGGTGGGCGTTCAGCAAGTGTACCTTCAGCGTCGAGTAGGTGTACACCCGTCAGTGGGAACTCAGCCCCTCCCACCAATGTCGTGTGCATGCGGTTAGTCAGTATAGTGGTGGGGTAGACGGTGCAGGAAGGAAACCCAGATGCTGACGCTGCCCTGTACAGCGAGCAACCAGCCCTCCTGTAGCAGGAGGGGGACAGAGAGTGCGTGGAGGCAGTAGGAGATAGAGGACGCTACCCGGCATGTCGCAGCACGCGGCGCGGGACAGAGAGGCAGTGTGTAAGTCACCCCCGCGGAGGGACAGAGAGCTACCCTGGCAGGAGGCGCGGGACAGAGAGGCGGTGAATCACACCCCACGGAGAGAGCCGTACAACGAGCTTCCCCACCCGAGTCCGGTAAATATTACAGAGTATTACGTGCACACGCCAGCCCTGAATACCAAGCCATACTAGTCTACCTGCAGTGCTCCCAGAGGGAAGGGATGGTCAGGAGTTACACACCAAGAATGCATTCATACAAAGAGTACACAACTCGAGCCAGACACCAAGTCACAGTCTACTTACAGTAGAGATGGTAGATTAATAGCAAGATTATATTACAATTAGACCTCCCTAGCACATGAGGAGTGAAATTCAATAATAATTGAATTCAATAATAATACAACATTTAGACGTAGTAATTTAATTACAAAATACCACTAACACTGAGCCAACGAATTGTAGGTTACAAAGGAGTTGTCACTCATATGGAAAGCCAGTATAATGCAGGTGTATATTATTAAAACATAGACAAAAACGATGCAGACGTATATACACACTATTGATTTTGTACATGTACATTTCGGCATATTACCACACATCGCAGGCACATATTATATATCGGGGGATAGGTTAAAATACACACATCGTAGATGTAGAAGCAGACACAATGCAGGAAAATTATGATACGAGTGTACATATTAGTGCGTAAAAGTATCATATTATGACACCCTGTAGCACATATTGACATAATGCAGGGGAAAATATTGACAGAAATAGTACACAATTGTAGAGGTAACAACCCGCCAACTAGTAAGGACATCCAGCACTTGTTCAGGTTTTTATTATTTCGAGACGAGTGTCATGCCCCCGCAAGAGATCTTATCAGAAATTTGTTGAACTCCACTGCAACTCTCCCCAGAGCCTCCAAATGTGAGTTTTTAACCCAGGGTCGAGTACAAAGGACCCGCCCACTCTTAACCCCAAGGGGTGATCGTAGCGGAGACCAAGTACAGTGCGGACGGAGAGGGGTAACAGAAAGCGCTGCATCAGACCGCAGGGCTGCATTCCTCCCCGAGGTAGGCGCGTCAGCTCCCACTCCTCATTTAACCATCAAGTAAACTAAAGAAGTCAAGCAGAAAGCCTTACAATCACCCGCAACCAGCACAAGTAAGAGTACTTTCCACTAGAGAGCCATAGTGCAAGATTCGCGAGCCAAGTTGAAGAAGCACACCAAATTACACTAAAGACATATGTATTAAAAAGCATACCGGCACCTCTACAAAAACACAGTATGTACCGATTAAAGTTGCTTTTGGTGCAGTGTATTTAATAAAAAGCTGGTACCTAACACAAAAGTAGGCATCAATGCAGTGCACGGGCTAAACTGTATTTACAAACGCAGGGCAACGAACTACACACAATGTAGCGCATAGACATAATTGTACGCATAAATGTACGCAATTTCCGGTATATAGGACCAAATGTACACAATGTACACAAACACACACACACACACACACACTCAGGCGTATTCACAGCAAGAGCTTCCTGCCGATGGCGCCATCGCCTGCGGCGATCGGTGCTGCAGGATGCGCTGCAGGATGCGCCTGAGTGTGTGTGTGTGTGTGTGTGTGTTTGTGTACATTGTGTACATTTGGTCCTATATACCGGAAATTGCGTACATTTATGCGTACAATTATGTCTATGCGCTACATTGTGTGTAGTTCGTTGCCCTGCGTTTGTAAATACAGTTTAGCCCGTGCACTGCATTGATGCCTACTTTTGTGTTAGGTACCTGCTTTTTATTAAATACACTGCACCAAAAGCAACTTTAATCGGTACATACTGTGTTTTTGTAGAGGTGCCGTATGCTTTTTAATACATATGTCTTTAGTGTAATTTGGTGTGCTTCTTCAACTTGGCTCGCGAATCTTGCACTATGGCTCTCTAGTGGAAAGTACTCTTACTTGTGCTGGTTGCGGGTGATTGTAAGGCTTTCTGCTTGACTTCTTTAGTTTACTTGATGGTTAAATGAGGAGTGGGAGCTGACGCGCCTACCTCGGGGAGGAATGCAGCCCTGCGGTCTGATGCAGCGCTTTCTGTTACCCCTCTCCGTCCGCACTGTACTTGGTCTCCGCTACGATCACCCCTTGGGGTTAAGAGTGGGCGGGTCCTTTGTACTCGACCCTGGGTTAAAAACTCACATTTGGAGGCTCTGGGAGAGTTGCAGTGGAGTTCAACAAATTTCTGATAAGATCTCTTGCGGGGGCATGACACTCGTCTCGAAATAATAAAAACCTGAACAAGTGCTGGATGTCCTTACTAGTTGGCGGGTTGTTACCTCTACAATTGTGTACTATTTCTGTCAATATTTTCCCCTGCATTATGTCAATATGTGCTACAGGGTGTCATAATATGATACTTTTACGCACTAATATGTACACTCGTATCATAATTTTCCTGCATTGTGTCTGCTTCTACATCTACGATGTGTGTATTTTAACCTATCCCCCGATATATAATATGTGCCTGCGATGTGTGGTAATATGCCGAAATGTACATGTACAAAATCAATAGTGTGTATATACGTCTGCATCGTTTTTGTCTATGTTTTAATAATATACACCTGCATTATACTGGCTTTCCATATGAGTGGCAACTCCTTTGTAACCTACAATTCGTTGGCTCAGTGTTAGTGGTATTTTGTAATTAAATTACTACGTCTAAATGTTGTATTATTATTGAATTCAATTATTATTGAATTTCACTCCTCATGTGCTAGGGAGGTCTAATTGTAATATAATCTTGCTATTAATCTACCATCTCTACTGTAAGTAGACTGTGACTTGGTGTCTGGCTCGAGTTGTGTACTCTTTGTATGAATGCATTCTTGGTGTGTAACTCCTGACCATCCCTTCCCTCTGGGAGCACTGCAGGTAGACTAGTATGGCTTGGTATTCAGGGCTGGCGTGTGCACGTAATACTCTGTAATATTTACCGGACTCGGGTGGGGAAGCTCGTTGTACGGCTCTCTCCGTGGGGTGTGATTCACCGCCTCTCTGTCCCGCGCCTCCTGCCAGGGCAGCTCTCTGTCCTGCGGGGGTGACTTACACACTGCCTCTCTGTCCCGCGCCGCGTGCTGCGACATGCCGGGTAGCGTCCTCTATCTCCTACTGCCTCCACGCACTCTCTGTCCCCCTCCTGCTACAGGAGGGCTGGTTGCTCGCTGTACAGGGCAGCGTCAGCATCTGGGTTTCCTTCCTGCACCGTCTACCCCACCACTATACTGACTAACCGCATGCACACGACATTGGTGGGAGGGGCTGAGTTCCCACTGACGGGTGTACACCTACTCGACGCTGAAGGTACACTTGCTGAACGCCCACCCTGTCAGATGTACACTTGCTGAACACCCATCCTGTCAGATGTACACTCGCTGGACGCCCACCCTGCCGGATGTACACCCCGCCGTCCCTTCCCTCCAGGAGCACTGCAAGTAGACTAGTATGGCTTGGTATTCGGAGTTGGCGTGTGTACGTAATATACTCTTTGTAATATTTACTTGACCTGGGTTTGTAAGTTCTAATAACATATAAATGACTACTGCTGACTAGTTGACGCATCTGGATGGTGTGATAAAAACTAGTAACGTACCGCGATTTCGAGAGAAATCCTAGCACAATACTGTTCTGTCCGGCATGTGGAAAAGTATTTGCCCCGCCTTCGCTTACTCATACTGCACACAGACAAAGCTTATCTCTATTAGCAATCTGTTCGTGGTGGTTTAGAAGGATACTGTCTTCCTGTATATAGCTCTCTATCCCTTCATCACTCGTAATAACTTCATAAATGCTCGCTTGACCAATGGCTGGTACTGAACTAATAATTCATACGATACATAATGGTTAATACTTTCTAACTCCGTACAGCTCACAAGTTTCTACTCTCTACCTTATCAGTAACATTAAAATAAAAAGGTAAAATTTGCTGGTTTTGTGCCTTGTTTGCTTACTTTTCTATTAAAATACTTGCGGTTTATAATTGAAAATGTCTGCTTTTTATTCAATTTTATGTGGTTTGAAGGTTTATTTTTGCTAAAATGCCTGGTTTCTTATAAAAATTTCTACTCTCGACAATGATTGTGTCAGCTATTTCATTAAAATAACCTACTTTTGAATAAAACGTTGTATTTAAGCCCTAGTTTTTTTCAAAACATAATGGAAACCCTCACAACGCCCTTGGAACCTCCTCAAGCAGCTTACATAGAGCATGCAGACCCCGAAACCCCCTCTAGTGTGCCCTGATTTCAGCGGTCTGACGGTTAAGATCTGTATTTTTACACTATATTTTCCTTCATGCAGCAATACAGGAGGGTTTGGTAGAGTGAGTCTGGCGGGAGAGGGGGCTTGTGGGGTGATGAGGATGCGTACACACAGTTTAGCCTGTTTTAGTCTACCTTTTGGGCTAATATGCTTACTATTATTACTACTATTATACCTACTATGTACATACTATTATACTACCCACTATTAAACATGTTGCACTAAAACCAACTTTTGAAAATACATAGCGTGTTTTGGTCGATTCTCCCTCACGTCTCTGTCCCTACACATGTGCTCTGCTCGCTTTGGTCTCTGCTTGTGTACCTCTCTGTAACGTCTCTGTATGCTCTGACTGGTTTCTCCGTCCCCGCACGCGCCGCTACTAAAGTTTGCTGTTACCTACCCCTACACACTGCTCTCTGTCTCCCTCCGCGCACACCTCTCTGGCCTTGCATGCAACTTGCATGTCTGCTCCCCTGTCCTGCCCTCGCGTGGCTCCCTGCCTATACATAGCTACAGGACCCTACCTCTGTGCCTTGCTCGGAACTCTGTCCCAGGCCCCCCTTCATACTTCTCTGTCCCGGGCTGCAACTGGCTGACACGCGCCTCTCTGTTCCCCAGCCTGCGTGGCTGCCTACCCCTGCACACTGCTCTCTGTCCCCCTCCGCGCCTCTCTATCATCCTATTCCTGCAGCTGACCGTGCCGTTCAGCTCTGTCCACGCACGGCTCCACCCCTGCCCGTGTCTCACTGTACCGCCCTGTGTGGCTCCCTTACCCTGCGCGTTTGCTTCCTATCTCCCTCCTGCTCCATATGTTTCTGTTCCCTCACACTACGCACACGTGGCTGGCTCTCTGTCCAAACACATCTCTGCTCCTCCACTCTATCCTCGCGTGGCCCCTTGACGGTTCGCATGCCCCTGCATACCCAGCCTGCCTCTCTGTCCCCTGCAACTGGGGAGGGAGCTCTCTATCCTCTGTATGGCTTTCTCTGTGGGGTGTGTGTGTGACTCACACTACCTCTCTGTCCTAGCATGCGCCTCTCTATCCGGCTCCTGCAGCAGGCTGTGTTATTCACATCTCTTTCCACCCACCCTCTGCCCGTACACGCTCAGTGTACAGGGCTGCGTCAGCATCGGGGTTAAAACTTCTCGCTCCCTATGCTTCAACAGTATAACAACCTAGTGGCTGGTTCTCTGTCCGCGCCACCCCTCTCTGCCCGTACACTCTCACTGTACAGGGCTGCGTCAGCGTTAGGGTTGAAACTTCTCGCTCCCTATACCCCACAACCGTGTAGTGTCCTAGTATGGGCGCGACCTGGGTTCGATTTCGCTAGTTGAGATGTAGGTGAGAGAGGGAAGAGGCCCGTATCGATGACTACATATCGGTGTACACACATATCGGGGGAGTGTACACTCGGGGCGCCTGCTGCATACATATCGGTGTACATATAGGGAGAGTGCGCATACATATCGGGAGGGGCGCCTGAGACGGGGAGGGCGCCTGCGGCATACATGTCGGGGGAGGGCGCGTGCGGCGGGGAGGGGCGCCTGCTGCATGGGCGCCTGCGGCTCGGGTGGGTGCGCTTGGGATCTGATTGATTTGGGATCTGATTGATTTGGGATCTGATTGATTTATTGGGATCTAATATCGGTAGGTGCGCCTGCGGCTGGGGAGGGTCGCCTGCGGCGCTTGGCGCCTGCGGCGCGCGCGCGCGCGCCGAGCGCCGATATCGATACGGGTATCGATCACCTAGTGATCGGGGCGCCAGCCAATGAGAGGCGAGGAGGGTTGACACCCACCTCACCTCCAAAATCAACACTTACGGAATCCCTTAGTAGTTATCTCATCTCTACTCTCTCATCTTTCCTTTCATCTCTCTCATCTCTACAATCTCATCTCTTTCCTCTCTCCTCCTCTTCCCTTTACTCTATCATCTCTCCTTTTTCCTCTCTTCTTCTCAACTCTCTCTCTAATCTCTTATCTCCTCTCTTCTCACTCCTCTCTCTCCCTCTCTCCCCCTCTTATCTCCTCTCTTCTCTATCCTTTCTAATCTCTTCTCTCGATCCTCTCTCATCTGCCTCTCTGTTCTCTCAACTCTTATCTCTTCTCACTCTTCTATACTCTCCTCTCTCATCGATCATCTGTCTCATCTCTCCCCTCTTCTCTCTCCATCTTCTCACCTCTACTATTTCCTCTCACTTCTCTCTCCCCTCCTTTCGCTTCTTCGTCCCATATTCTCTGCTCTCTCCTCAACCCCCTCGTCTCTGCTGTTATCTTCTATCTTTCTCTTATCCCCCTCTCGCCCCTCCTCCCTTTCTAATAGTCTATTCCTTTTTCTTTTCACTCTCATCTGGCCCGCAGCCATGAGTTGGATTCTTTATCTGGCCTTTGAGATAAAAATCTGCCGATCCCTGCTTCGAAAGCTAGTTTGTGGGATGTAGTACTATCACGGTTGTTATCATTTCTCATGCTTTAATCACGTCATCTTTCTGACCAATTAGCAGCCCTGAGAGGAATTTGTGTATCTCCATTCTCCTCCACCACCACAGTCTGCAGCAGTCTAACAACCAAGGACATACGCATTTCTTAGGAGGCCATTTAAATTTTAAAGTACCTTATGCGAATCTTAATGTTAAAATTTTCATGGTGTAACTAATTTAGTAGGATTGCATGTAATCGGTTATTCATTAATTTTTCGCTATTTTTACAAACCATGCCGCATCGCCTTGTTGATTTGCCAATTGCCATCCATCCACTGATAAACTGCTGCACGCTTGTCTAATGTCTATACAGAGGACAGTGGTTTGAATCTCTCACTAAACTGTCATGACCAAACGTAGCCTCTCCACACGCGGGGGGTGCGGAGAAGGCTATTAAAAAGTTATTCCAAAACACTGTACATTCGCTATGTACACTGAGCCCTATAGCCTGACCCTTTGTCTGGGCTGGGGGATTGAGTGAGTGAGCGGCACAAACAACAGAAAAAGCAGACAAATTTCACATGCTTACAGTTTCTGTTCTGATTGAGTTACAGAGTTGAGACTTTATATTTAGACAGTGAATGAGTCAAAGAAGAATTGAGTCAAGTTTCAAGTCAATGGCTTCACGTAGAGCAAACCTATGGCAGCCGAAAGTTAAGTCAATTTTTATAACCCCCTTTACACACCAGGCCCAGTTCGGGAAAGAGAGGCAGGCGGAGGTTGGGGTGGCTGCCTCGCTGACAAAAAACAGCCTAACTTTAAAAGTGCACGATTGTGTCGAAATAGTTCAAGATTAATTGTGTCAAATTTGAAGAGGATTGGTAGCAGTGGAGCGGCGCTATGGAGGATTTAGTAAAAAAATCGCGCATTTTGGGCAGTTTTTTTGCACTTTTAAGTAGGAAGACTCAAATTTAGGAAATTTTAAGGTAGCCTATGACACTTTCTGTAGTGAATTTAGGGTGGGTGCAAAATTTGGTGTAATTTGGTTGAGCGGTTTGGTAGTCCATAGCGAAGTAATTTGTACACAGACACACATACACACAGACAGAGTTTTGATTTTTATATGTAGAGATAGACGAGTTAATCTTGAGATTTGGGAGTTAATCTCAGGATTTGGGAGTTAGTCTTGGGATTCTGGAGTTAATCTTGAGATTTAGAAGTTAATCTCGGGATTTGTGAGTTAATCTCGGGATTTGGGAGTTAATCTTGAGATTTGGGATTTAATTTTGGTAGTCCAGAGTTAATC